>CP045900.1:3731941-3751024 GCA_013387185.1 Caligus rogercresseyi | reverse complement strand
AAGTGCTTAAAATGATCGAAGCTCTTATAAGTACCTGTCACTTCGAAGATGCTTTTGAATATGAATCTGGGAGAAGACCACGCGAATTTCTTAACTCCTGCTATCTCTAAAGTTGTATTATAAGTATTTTAATTTTTTTTTTGTGATTAGTATTTGTTTTGTTTTATAATGTTTTTTTTTAAATTACTTATATAGAATTTGAATACCATTGATTGAAATATAGCTCGCCTTTGGGGTATATGCATTACGGGTTGCTGGATTAAATCTCAGTTTCCGTGACCCTAAGAGGTTGCTCATAGCATATACTCTTTGGGTAAGATAGAAGAAAAAAATATTAATTTGTATTATATAGCTTTGATCTCGTATTTGTCTTGATTTATTACACCTTAAATATGATTATAATTTAAAATGTAATGTATCCATTACGAGAGAAAGTAGGGATCCAGTTACTCATACATCTAGGTTTAAAATAATATTTTACAGATTCTTAATATCGAACTCGGGCTCCGTTATTCGAAAATAAGCGAGTCTGGTCATCGCGACCCTCTTATTTAGTGAATTATACATAGACGTTCTGCGGACCCCAGGTTGGGAACCCCTGGGTTAGATCCAGTCAACAAATTTATATCATTTGAATCGGTTTGGGCTCATTTTTATTATAAAAACCCTAAAAGTACTTTAATTTTTTAAAAATTACACATTATATTTTTTTAAAATATTTGAACACTGAACGCTAACTGAACGCTGAACGGAACACACCTTTTTTTTATATGCTGAACGCAAAAAAGCTGAACGCTCTCAGGCCTGATTATTATTAGTTGTTTTTTCCTAATATGCTAAAGAATCCTTTGGCTCTCTAAAGCAAACTTTTATTGTAAAACATGGACTAGACGCTCTGCTTCTAGAAATTTGCTTTCTGCTAATAGTATAAAAAAGCTCAACATTATGGCAATGTAATAACAAACCCCCGTTTGATTCTCGAAGCTTCACTGATAACTTCAGAAAAAATGTGGAGTGTTTCCAGAGATAATTTCCCTAGGCCAAGGAGAGGGAAATAGGCTCCATATTTTCAAGTGACAAAATCACAGAATTTATTTCCGCATTCTTTAAAGAAAACAAGTCTTCTGGGCCAGATAATATCAAAGGAAGATTTTTTCGCTATGCCCAGGTGATATTGTGCCCTATTTTCTTAAGATAGCTCAAGAAATAGAGACAAAAGGAAGACTCCCAGAGGCTTTTTTACGAGGTAGAATAGCCCTAATACCAAAAAGGGAGATGGTACCCATATCAAACATTGAGGCCCTTAACTATATTAAATGTGGCTTATCGTATTTTAGCATGTGTTTTTTGGCGAAAGAAATACAGCCAATTTTGAATAAAAAAATAAGTTCCGAGCAAAAGGTTGTTCTACGTAATAGACATATCGCTGATATTTCAGAAATGTACAGAACAGCAATAGATTCAACAAAATAGTAGAAAGTTTGGAGCTATCATTGCCATTGATTTTAGTAAGGCATTTGATTCTATACCCACGGTTTTGTGCTCAAAGCCGTTAAGAAATATCTCCCTAAGCGGTTTTTTCAACCTATTCGTGCCCTCTTGCTGATGGTACATCTACTTCCTGTATGATGGAGAATATAGTGAGCCTATTTTGCTAGGTAGGAGTTGTCGCCAAGGATGTCCTGTGTCTCCTCTACTTTTCATTGTGTCCCTTGAGAATTATGCCGATCTCTAACTCGAAAGTATGGTGGTTTTGGTGTTTGTTTCGGAGGAAAAAAACACTTTATGGATTTATATGCTGATGATATTACGTTGATGTGGAGGGTAATTCTGTTACCCAATTAAAAAACGAATTGAAATACTGCTTACCTACTTTGATAAGTTCTCGATAGCGTCAGGTTTGAGAACTAATCCGGAAAAAACCTCTATTTTGCCCATTGGTATTTGGTCCCACACTTTCAACTACAATTATAGGTGGCTGTAAAGTTGTTGACCAATCAATATTTTAGGTATTTATGGTAGAAAACGGGAGCTGCGTCTTAAATTGGGATCATCGGTTCATAAAAGCACAAAAACTTTGTAAAACTTGGCGAGACAAAAGGCTTCATGACGTGTGGTGCTATATCAATACCCAAATTATCCACAAATGCTATACTAGCAACTTCCGTTCCTTCAGTCGCCGAAAAGGCAATCAAGGAAGAGGAAATTTGGCTTAGAAAAATATTCATACGAGATTTCTTCCTGCTCTGAAAAGGCCTCACGTTCGAATTGGGAGGAGGGCTTGCATGCTCGTTTTTCGGTATGTCATTATTTTTTTTTTCTTACTTGACCATTTTGTCTTGGGATGTGCGTTCCTGGACCGCTTAATCCGGATACCGAACGTTCTGATACATATATTTGTATGAATTGTAAATAAAAAGTGAACCTTTGTGTATAGTAAAGTATGTTAGTATTAATGTGATTGCAATATTTACATATTAATTTACTATCAAACATTACAAGTATATATTATTAAATACCAAGAATCAAATAACTTTTTTATCAAACCACTATATAATCGTTATACATATATGTATCTTCTATACTATAAAAAAAGAATTCTGTTCGTTTCCGTGTATCTACCGATGGTTTCATTAGATCTTGACGAAATTTTCACTGAATAGTTTTGAGAGCTCCAGGAGTGTTTTGTGGGTGTTGTAAAACTCACAGAAAATGGTCATCGCCATGCTTATTTTATTCGCTAAAACGTTTTTTTGTCGATTTTTTAAAATTGCCCCATTGGATTTTGACCAAATTTTCTGTGGATGATTTTGGGGTAGTAAGACCGGTTTTTGTTTTACAAGGTGTGAACTGGAAACTCGTTTTCAAGATGATTACTTAAAAATAATTATTTCTGTTCCTGCCCCCCCCCCCCCCATTTAAGATGGCGGAAACTAACAACTTTTGTATACACCAAAAAAACTGATTTTAATATGAAAATCACATGTGATGATATCACTATAATTAGTCGTTATGTTCGGTATTCCAACGACTATGTTCACATTTGAAAAATCTCGGTCTCGTCGCTGACTATATCTGCTAGTATATAATATCGTTATAATTCGTCTAACTACATATTAGTTATAACACATTGTAGAAACAGTGTTACTACATCATAAGGCAGCGATTAAGCATATTCCCAAACCCAAAATATTGAAAGAGCCACATGAACCAAAAATTATGGTGTCTGGAGTCACAAAAAATAAATCCTTACATAACCTTCATACATTATGTTCTATATATTTTCCTCCACCATCTTATTCATTTTCTAACATTTTTGGTAAAGCTCCAAGAGCCTCTAGGGCAGTTCTAAAAAGCCGCGAATTGTCGAACCCTGCCTGAGCCATATATTTAAACAGAAACAGGCCTTATAAAAACTTTTCCATTTAACTTCAACATACGAGTGGCCGAGTGTTAAGGCGTTTGGACTGCTAATCCAATGTGCTCTGCACGCGTGGGTTCGAATCCCTCCTCGTCGTAATTTTTAGTTGCACAAGTTTATATTTATATACTAAACATACATACAACATATATAATACTCTCACTGTCAATGTTTTGTAATAATCATATATTATGCTTGATTAATGCTTATTGATGCGCTTAAAAGTCTAGAAGGAAAGAGCGAAAGCGAACAACATAAAGAAAAACCCTTGTTCTCCTCCTTCCTTAGTCCCCTGACAGTCCCCCATTTCTGTATAACTTATACTGTTTTTGTAACCTTACGACATCGCCCTATTCACCACTCTCTTCTTTTTTACATCATTGCGCTGATCACTCTTTCCTTCTAGGCCAGGATGGGCAAACTTTTTGACTTGCGGGCCTAATGTCAGCGCGCCATCTGTAGGTGAAACGCGGTAATATATGGACCAAGACGTAATGAACGATTTGTGAAGCATTATATAATATTCTATATATCAGGCTTGTGAACGGAACGCAAAATTGAACGGCGTTCAGCTGAACGCACTTCAATGAACGGAACGCTGACGGAACGCAACTTTTTTTTGAACGCTGAACGTTGAACGCAAAAAAAAAAAAGTTTTACGTTCAGCGTTCAATTTTTCCAAACATTTCTTGGACTTTTTTTCGGAAAAACGGCATCACTACGCATACTTTTTTGGAAATTCTTTTCTAAAAAAAACGTCATCACTACGCAGTACTTTTTTCGGAAATTCTTTTCTAAAAAACCGTCATCACTACGCAGTACTTTTTAAATATTTGAAAAGAACGCTGAACGCTAACGGAACGCTGAACGCAAAAACATTGAAACGGAACGCTAAGTTTCTTTTGAACGCTGAACGCAAAAAAAGCTGAACGCTCACAAGCCTGATATATATGTATAGGTGCGTTAAGATAAAGAATACGCTTAAATTTTAAAAAAAATCTAGAAATATATTTATCACAGACTGGTGAAACATTTAGCTTTTCTGTCTATTACATATATCTTTAGCATCAAGACAATCAATCATTTTATATTTAGTCATTTTAAACATTTTTAACAGCCTTTGATTTTCTTTTCCTTCTAAATAGTCGGTCCTTCGAGTACACTAAACCTAGTCTAAGAGAAAGATTGCAACTCGTCCACCATTTTTAAAGTATTTAACTCTGAATATTTAACTATATACTTAATATGTCTTATCCCTTTATAGGATAAAGGGATCTTAAAGCAACTTTTAAAGGTTGTCTCTACTTATCCAGATAGATGATGAGACGATTCGGCCGTGTTGTATATCAAGAAAAATAAGTTGATGTGAGAAGCGGAATCATTTCATACGCTGGTAAAAGAATATAGAGGCAAAATAATAATCTTGTTCCAATTTCCAGTTCCATGCTTTCTTCCTCCAAAGGGGCTTCAACAATTCCATCTTTGCACTACTTATACCAATAATATAAAAACATTTATCTCTTATTTTTTTAGCGGTACTCCCATGCGCCCAGTGAAAACCGGAAAATCGTGACTATCCCGTTTGTAGCTTCCATTGAACCATCGGTAGCGCTCAGAGAGATTAAAGAGTTCCAATTTTCGGTTCCATGCTTTCTTCCTCCAAAGGGCTTCAACAATTCCATCTTTGCTCTATTTATACCAATAATATGAAAGAAAATGTATCTCTTATTTTTTTAGCGGTACTCCCATAAGCCCAGTGAAAAACGGACAATCGTGACTCTCCGTTTGTAGCTTCCATTGAACCATCTGTCGCGGCAAATCTATCATATTAGTATGGGTTTGAATAATATAATAATAATTATTATTATTATAAATATTATTATATCAAGTAGTGACTTGTTCTCTTTATTTATTCTTTCTCTAATGGCAGGATTTCCCGGCGTTAGTGGAGTACTTAAAGTACTCCATTGCATCTAAGTGATCTGATTGGTTCATAGCAGCATGATGCCTAGGAGATCATCATTGTGTTTGGTACATCATCATCTTTACAGTCCACTTCGCTTTACACCATCGGTAGCGCTCACAGAGATTAAAGAGTGCCGAAGCAACATATGATAGCACTAAATAGCGAGGTATTTACGAGCTCCACATTGTCTTGGAAAGGCAGAAACATAGATTAATAAAGAAAGAGTGATACTTCAACAATGAAGAGCTCAGAAATACTCTGATATTCAGCGTTACCAGTCATGACTCCCACACCCTATATTCTCTATGATAGCATCCCAAGACAAAAAATATATTTTTCATGGCTGTTTTTATCAATCCCAAAACGAATATAACAATTTGGCACGTACAAGGTCTGACATCAAATCAAAAAGGACCAATTAATAAACAAGGATGACAATTCAGTTACGTCAACTAAAATTGTATAATTTATATTATTTTGTAGGGTATTATAGTCATAAGATATTATGGAGCTCATAAAAGTACTTTATACAGTTCAACAGAGCTGCAACTACCGAATGTAAATCGGTATTCGATAGTACAGACCGTAGATTTCAAATACCGAACGATTATACAATATTCGGTAGAAACTACGAATACCGTACCCCTTGACAATCGGTACGGTATATTTGAAAGTATGACTTTTGTGACATTCACATAGAGACATAAAGATATAGAGAGCTTATTCCCTTCAATAGCAGAGAAACATCGTTCAACTGTCGTTTTGCCCAAGCGCTCTCTTGTGTGAAGAACATGAACTTTGCAAAATAAATAAACAACTACAACTTATAGTATATAGAATAGATACATAAATATATGTACATTCAATATAATCTTATACGATGCATTGAATACTAGGGTACCTGAAAGTGCATTTAATATCGGACAATAAGAGACAGTAAATGAAGAAAAAATCTATAGCCTTCCCTTTCCTACAAAATCCAAGTACATATATAATTTATATAAGATTAGTATGTATTAAATTTCAAATAATCTCTAAAAAAATTATAAACAACTATGTACTTAATGTTATAAATTGTACGATATTAAATGCATATGAAGAAGTCACAGAGCAGATGCATAAATAAATTTCTCATTCTCATTACCTGCCAATTTATATAAGATTAGTATGTATTTAATTTTAAATAATCTCTAATAAATTATAACAAATTATATACTTCATTGTCCTTTGTTATAAATTGTCGGATATTAAATGCATATGAAGAAGTCACAGAGCAGATACATAAATAAATTTATCTCTCTTTCTTATCTACCGTACCGAATATCGATCGATACTGTTGATATATAATAAAATCTACCGAATATCGATCGGTAGAAGGTATATACCGGATATCGAACCGGCGGTAGATTTTTCTACCGAATCTCAGCTCTGCAATTCAAATACATTAAATGCACGAGGAAAAAAATCACCTCACCTCCCTAAAACCACACTTCTAGTTGGACTACTTTAATGGCTTGCATTGAATTTCAAGAATCTCCAACCAATCTTTGATGTGGGGCTCACCTGGTAATAACTATACTCTCTTCTTTAGAAGTACTGATAAGCCCGTATATGCTTAAAATACCACTATCATTCAAATGGTGAACGGAAAATTGCACATCATAAATTTGAAAGCAATTCACTATATAAAATAGGCTTGCAGGCCCTTAAAACAAGGGGTTCTATAGTTAATTTTTGAAGAATTTAAAACATTTTTTAGGGTTTCGCCCAATACACCTATAGTCAAGGTTGTATATTGAACAGAAAAACGAACGTTGTTCGCGAACGCACGTTCAAAATTGAACGCCTGAACGGAATATAAATGAACGGGCGAACGGATTTTTTTGTTGGGGTTCCTCCGTTAACTTTATATTATTGTCAAAAGTGTGGACGTTTTGTATAAAAATAAGTTCAATCAATGTTTCTAATGCCACTTTAAAAAAAAGTGAGGACGTTTTTTTATTAAAGAAGTATAATTTGAAATTATTGCGAGTCATTCTGGAATAAAAGTAAGGACGTTTTTTATAAAATTCTTCAAATTTGAAATAGGAAATAATTGATATTTTTTCAACGAACGGACAAACGGCAAAACGAACGCCTGAACGGATTTTTTCAAATCGAACGGACGAACGCTACGGTTGCGAACGCCCACAGGCCTGCCTAAAGTATATAGGGGTTTTCAACCTACCTCTACCAATGGGTAAACGGGCCCCTGTACTATAGCAAATTGGGACTCCAAATCCACAGCCCATGGAGCCTCAGGTTCCGCTGATCACACACATTATATATGGGGTTTCCAACCCACAAACCTCGGGTTCTGCCAATTACAACTATAGCAAACCATGGTCTCAACCCCAACGTCTATGGGCCCGATTAAAATGAGTCCTCGGTTTCGACCGATTGCAGCTATAGCTGACTGGAGTTTCAAACCCACCGCCAATACGACATTGGATTCCACCAATTACATCTATAGCATAATAGGATTTCAACCCCACCGCATATGAGTCTATAGATTCCATCTATTAAGCAATATATGAAAGAAACTTGGCCATAGCCAAAAAAATACCAATAATTATTATCTCATCAATGTTTGACACAATTTTAAATGATTTAAGCTGGGATTATTTTATGCCATTTACAAAAATATTTTACTGATGCGTTTGCTCAATATTGTTAACTAAACTGAAATACTTTTACTCCTATTGGCCATGAAGAAAAAGGTCAGATGCATAGGAACGCAGCAGCATCACGTAAGGGTCATTGCAGAAAATAAATGATTGAACTATCAAAAATCCATCCATGGTACACTTAGATAATATGATGGTTAATTAATTATGTTAAATTAACAAAATCCAGCTTCTTAAATGTGTAAGCAGGAATTTAGTTTGTGGTGATATATATATATATATACTCTCCCGCAAGAAATAGACTCGTCGCTTTGTTGGAAGTAAATTATAGCTCATTAAATTCCACTCTCTACCTCATTTCCCTCTTGAGACATTTAGTAAATACCAATGCAATGTCTCAGAATTGAATAAAAAAATAAGCCCGAGTAAACTAAACTACGTTTATTTCAGAATACAGAAAATTGTGGCAATATTTTACATAAGTCTCAAATATACAGAAGAGATGTGATGTTGATTTATATTATTATAAAACCAAAAACTATGAATCGTATTAGAGGCCTTCATCCAAGATAATTCATGGAATAAATGAGATATAAGAAAAAAGAGAGAAATAATATACGAAAAGGGTATAGAGGACGAAGAAGCTAGCTAAATAATATTTCTACCAGACAATTTGTTAAATGAGGATAATCGTGAGCCCACGATCAATAAAATGAGTTGATTATTATTACGTCCGACAGATGGAGGAAGTTATGTTGCTACTTTATATATATTGTGTCCGAAGGAGGAGCTACAGGAACCTGTGTTCGTAGCTCAGGGGATGTTTGCTCATCGAACTTTTTTCGTGGCAGTCCCGATTTGACACTGGTTGACCTTCGTGGCAAAGCGAAGGGAGTTGAGGGTTTCGTTGAAGTATTCTTCTTTGGGGGATATGTTGACGAACATGAGGGTCTTGGAGTTGCCTCCAAGGAGTTTTGAAGGAGGTGCGTTAGTTTTGAGTTCCGAAAGGGAACATGGGATTCCTGAAATGAGTGAGTAAAGTAGTTATAAAATATCAAATAATTCCCACATGCATGAAACTGAACGTTAATCAGAATATAATATCAGAAAACCCAGGATTAAAAGAAATTTAATTATTAATTAAATTGTTTCATGTTGTGGAATAACATAATTTTTTCCACCATTGTTTATATTTTTTTGTAAACAATTGTTTTTTTTAAAGAAAAATATAGGAAATGTCTATTTCAGAATGAAAAAATAAGCTCAACACTTCAAAAGAAAGTAGTTTTATTATTTATGAAATAAATTATATTTGTTAAAAAAGTTTGATATAAAATAAATGTTGTAATTTTGATAAATGTGGGTTAAAATGAGTGTTTGTTTAATTTTTACCTTTTGTGCTAGAGCCATGATGACGTTACTAAGATTAGAGAGTGACTTGTTAATGCTTTGTGTTTCTTTGAGTCTTGCTCCTTCTGAGCCAGAGTCCTTGAGTCTTTCAGAGCCTGCGAGGTCCACGAGGTTCAGACAGCCCTGACAGGCTTCACCCGTCATGCCATTGGATCCGGATATTTTGAGGGTGAAGACGGAGTGAGATCGAGAGCTCCGCTCATTGCAGTTTGTCGCGGCCACGGCTCGGTTCTTTCGGGCGAGACGGAGGAGATTGTTGATTTGACTCTCTGAGTTGACGTACTCAATCTGAAAAGAAGAAGGAAAGGGGATTCAGAGTCAGACTTGAAATATTGGTTATAAAAAACAAAAAGAACATCAGAATCAATGATGAAGTTTGGATCGATTTGAATTGTTTAGGAAGTGACTAAGCAGCTCAACAGAAGCGTGATAGCCTATCATAGTTGTGGCTCAGGTTTTACTCCCGAGAGAGGAAGGTCAACAATGTCTTTATGATATATCTCATGGTATAAGATCCAAGCTTCGATCGAGTATTTTAAATGCGAGTATGCTTATTCCATCCATTCTCAGAGATGATACTGCAACTCAATCGAACCATATATAAAAATAAACAACAGACGCAATTATAATCTAACAGCCATTTACTGACTACAATAAATAAATATAGCTTTTATTTAATACCAAAATTGGCGTTAAAAGCCATCTCAAGCAAAGCGAATAGTTGGAACCATCCAGAGGTAAAAGGGATCTATTCTAAAGGACGAGTTTAATCCTGTATTCGAGTTGAAGGAGTTCAAGTACTATAAGGATTATTATTTCATACACTCGGAATATTTTCCCATTTATTGGATTACTTTATGCCCTTTTGTCCGTAATCAATAAGAAAAATATGATAATAATCAACTTTTACTCTGATAAGTAAGTACTTGGGTGTAGTCAATTAATTAAATAAATGGGACAAACATGCAGCATAATTGAGTATTATTATAATGTGGAATCTAAGACAGACAATATAAATTACCAAAATATTCATTCATTGAGGGCAACTTTTCAGTATAACTCCTTCTGGCTTCATTTTTTACATTAGCGATTTGATCGGCTCAATATTTAAAATATGTACAGCTATAACCATATGGTAGACTATTAATGTACTGAAAGCTACCCTCGATGCATGAAAGGTTTGATGATGTATGTTTTTGTATCTCATCCCTATTAATAACTTATCCGAGATTAAAACCGCTTACATTCAAACCTGTCAATAGCAGCTACTTAAGAGAGCCACAAAAGGTTTATTATACTTATTTTTTCTTTGGCAAGTGGCCATTCTATACAGGTGGCCGCTAATACAGGTTTGATTTTTAGAAGGCATTTTAGTGGTTGAAACTTACCTTAGCATTGCTCACATGGATCTCTCCCTTTTTCTGAGAGTCCGACATTTTGATTTCATATTTGAGATTCTTTTCGGTGGCGAGCAAGTCGCGAATCTCCTCGTTGTAGATTTCCACGAAAGTGGCCTCCAATTTATATGTCCAGCCCTTAAAAAAAAGTGGTAGAGGGGAAATATACATTTAATGGAAATTTAGTACGTGTAAGTATTAAAACAACGAGAGGGCTGTAGGAATCTGGATAATCAACTTTCTGGACATAAACGACCCTTTAACAAATATAACGCAGTTATGGCCTTTTTACATATTTTTTCAAACTTTGAGGAGGCTGCGACTTTTTTTCTACAAGAGCAACTTTTTGAGAACAATAAAATATTTTATCCAGAATGACATCAAGAAAATTATGAACTTCTTTTCACTTTTAACCCAGACCGCACATTTTTATATTACTTTAGCATAATTTGCCTTATTTTTCTGCCTATATACAGTCGGCCCTCGCTACTACGCCCCTCGACATCTCGCAGTTCTTTTACTACGTAAAGACGGCTTGGCTCCCGTTTTTTCAAGGCAAAACGTCCCCATATGAACTCAATGGCAGAACTTGAGGTTGAAAACGGGTAAATCTTCGAAAAAGCAAGATGGCGGCCCAAAAAAAGGTCCGGCCGCGCACATGTATTCAGACGTACGGTCGACAACAAGGCAAAATGGCGGTAGTTTTAAACGACGGGTTATGTCAAATCTCTCTAAATTTCAATACATATCAACATTGCGACCCTCATATATATCGCGGTGGTCGTGTAGTGAATCCGGGCCGTCTCGACTTTGCGAGGGACGACTGCAGTTAATTTTTCCTCGTAACTTTCTGGTCAATTACGACAATATTTTTGTTCCAAATTCTTACATTTCCCTCAATTGATTCAATGCATAGCAAATAAATTAGTATATTCCGACAAATACACAAATAAATCACAAGTACTACGAAATAGATATAATTTATTTGAAAGGGACAAGTAGCAGAATTTAGTTGAACCCTAAAGAGTAAGTAAGGTTCATAATATAACATTTAGTAGTGGGTTCTTGCTTATTAAGGATTTTTTTAAATATATTGCAATCTATAAGTGTTATTAGCCCTTACGTGGTATTAGGGTCAAATTTGTACCGTTTACACTTTTAAAAGCAGAAAAATAAGTAAAAATAAGTGAAACGTCACAAATAATAAAGATTTATGACATTCCACTATTAATGAAAACATAAAAAGAAAACCAAAGGAATTGGTAATCTATATACAGTCGTCCCTAGCAAAGTCGGGTTCACTACACGACCACCGCGATATATTTGAGGGTCGCGATGTTGATATATATTGTGTGAAAATTCTGCCATTGAGTTCATATGGGGACGTTTTGCCGTGAAAAAACGGGAGCCAAGCCATCGTCGCGTAGTAAAAGAACTGCGAGATGTCGAAGGACGAAGTAGCGAGGGCCGACTGTAACTGGATTTTGAATTTAATGTGATAATGTTTCCCTCTTTAATCTGAGATAAATAAATTGTAGAGGGGGCTTTATGATTGTGCATCATTTAAAAATATCGGAAGGGAATTTCTTAGTGATTTACTTTGCACTAAAACGATCCGAATCTTTTTGCAATATTGCATCTGATATTCATGTTTCATTATTTTAACATTCATGATTCTTAAGGGTAATTACAGATTTACAAAATGTAGGGTTGGTGTCGACAACCCTATTTTAATAACGACGCTCACAAAATAGTTTTACACCTCTTGCTCTGACTCCAATTAATAATTTTTAAAGGCCTTATTTGTTAGAAGTAGTTTCACTATTAAGGAATCAAAAACAATACATATGAATACGAAGAACGATAATGAAACATTCTACCTATAGTAGGTAGAAGTTAAGTATTATTTCATGAGTTGACGTAGGGTTTTCGATGGGACGATGAACTTTTTATGTCAAAGTGATGGTTAGTTATTGTTTGTTACTATGATGTTTATTTTACTTATAGTGCCTTTATGCTTCGTATTTTTAGGTAATGCTCTTAACAACTATTCCAAGAGCTATTGTCCACGGAATGACATTATGACAGTATACCATCAAACCTTACCTTTTCTTCGAGTCCCCCAGTCTCTTTGAATATCTTTCGAATCGTCTTGGGGATCATGCCTTCTTGATTCAATGACTCTCCTCCCTCCATGGTGAATGTCTTTCCAGAACCCGTTTGCCCATAGGCAAAAACGCATACATTGTAGCCATCAATAGCACTCTGAACCAATGAGAGATCTCTTCAAAGACGTGGACTTGGCTCGCCTCTGGGCCAAAGACCCGGTCAAACTCAAAGTCGTAGCTTGTGTTCTTGGCCTTAAGGCCTCTGTCCTGTGGGGAGTCTGGGGACTTGAGCAGGGCCAGAGACTTGGAGTCCTCTTTAAATCGATATGACCCACTTTCCCGCTATGAGTATTGACTTCCTCTCCAAGAAGGGGACGGAGACGACAAAAGACCCGGATATTCCCTGTTTGGGAAGAAAACAACAACATGGTATTAAAAATAATGTTAAAAATAAACACTCTAAGTAAAATTTGTCAAGATAGAAAAGAAATTAAGTGGCAAACGAAATGTCAAAATACATGCATCTAAAAAATTATTTATAATTCTTCTTCAAAAATGAGAGACTTTGAGATGTGATTAAGGCTTGCTTTAGTGATTTTCCTCTTTCCTTTATAAATTAAAACAATTCATGATTCCCTTGCGGATGTACGAAAGAAAATGTGAGGAAAAAATGTTCTACGAAGAAATGGTGAATGTAGAAAATCAAAATAAGAAAATACGAAGCACACCAGTGGAAAATACATGGATATACACGTATTGAGTGGAAATATACACCTAAATATGACCCAAACAACTTCAAAATCTAACAATGAGTGATTTTACATCACTTAGTTTTTATCCGAAATATAATTAGAACAATATTTAGGTGTATAATTATCTTCTATACTTGCCTATCCTTCTATTTGAATCGGGGTTTTCGTAATCAATATTTTTTTTCTCCTTGAAGTTTTTATTATTACCACGAGCATTTTACCTAAATATCAATTAATCAACCCCAGACCAAATGTCATCATTAAATAATATATGTAAGGGAAAAGGGGACTTCAAAGTACATAAAATATTAATTTTTAATGAATGTCACATATATTAAGTCACAAATATGACTTTAAAAATGTAGGTTCATCATTCAATGTATGTAAAATCCACATGAAATATAATTTGCCAATCCATATCATATTTTAAGCAATTTGTAAAGTTATGACTCCACCTGTTTAAAATCCTGAATGGCAGGTTAATATCATGGTACATATTAGTAATGTTTTTGTTAATAAATTATGAGTAGATGAATGTGTCAAGTCCATCAACAGTTGCAAAATGAAGCTATTTGACGATGGCCTTACGTCCTGCTGTTTGTGGCCTTTGTTTTAATAAATCAATATTTTATTGTTTCGCTACTTGTGGAACAACGCGAATATCCATTCATTTCTAAATAGAAACGTTTTGTCCTAAGCCCCATATTAATAAATGACTATTTTTGTATTATTTAAGAAATACTATGCTTATAAATTATATATTTTTAGCCATTGTTTTAAGTAAAATTAGTTTTAGAGCAGACTCACTTAGTTCTAAACATTATTTTACTGTTTTTTAAGTAAGTCAATAAATACAATCCCGTGGAAAAATAATTCAAACCAATATTATTTTGCCATATTTTTTATTACTATTATAGTCGGGCCGGTTTTTAAGGCTGTGGTTTCTTCATATCATAACTCAACCCCATGCTTTATAAAGTTTATTATGTTAATTATTAAGAAATACTGGAAGGTTATTCCTAAGAGTAATATGAATTGTCGAGTATTCGTATGCCAGGTGCCATATACCGAAAATGGTCAATAATTCTATAAAATCATCACTGGAAGTAGTACATTAAGGTCCAGAAACAACTCGGATCTCAATCTTATAGATAATCTGTGGTTCATATACAAAATTTACTTTCATTATACAACTAATTACAGACTCATGCATGTACGATTTAAGTATTAAAATTCCCAGGTGATGGTTCATCTTAATCTAGTCCGTTTGCAAGCTGTGATCAAATGCTCCTCAAAACCAAGGATGTACATAAGGCATTGAATGCATTTATAATAATCAATCTACCATGGGGAGGTATTGGGTTTTTAATAATCATATCACTTTTAATCGTTCTTCCATTGCTTACTTCAATTCATGGGCATAGGGATGATTCTTGCCGTTAAATGAAAATGTCTGAAGATTGCTTTATTTCTCTGAGTGAGTATCTCATCTCCCCAAATGTCTCTCTTTGTCTCACCTTGAGTTCCTGTATGAGATTAGGAGCTTCCTCCGTTCCGTCTCATGTTCCCGTGCCTTTTCTTCATAGGTCTTGATGGCCTCCGCCTGCTCCTCCGAGAGGCGAGCCACCTGGATATCTCCACTTTATCCGCATCCCGCTCCATCGCCAATACTTTGATTTTGGCCTCCATCCCTGCAGAGGACGAGGAGAGGAGGCCAGGCTGGACTTGAGGCCACGCACTTCCTCCATTTTTCACATCCAACTCATCCGTCAGCCCAGAGATCTTTCTCTTCAAGCCCTCAGACGCGAATTCCAGCTCTTGCGCCTTGGAGCCCAACTCCCGGAGCGCCTTGTCCTTCTCCAGAAGACTGGACTTGCTGTCCGAGAGCTTTTCTTTGAGTCCGTCCACTTCTTGAAGGATGACGGAGGCCTTGTTCTCCTTCTCCGTCACGTTCACTTCCAGTCCTCCTTTTGCTTCTCCAGGAAGGCGATCCGGGATTGATTCTCAGAGGAGCGCTTTTTCCATGAGCTCCACGCGGGACTTGAGGTCCCATTTGGGTGGGCCACGGCCCGTTGAAGACCGGAGGAGGGGAGGCGGCTCTGGGCGGGCGAAGGAGTCCAGCTTGGCGGAGGCGTTTGAAGGAACGGGCAGGAGCAGAAGGGCCGGACCCCCCGGACGGGAAGAGCCCACACGGGAACTCACACCCACGCTGGGCTTCAGAACCATCATGGACTTGCTCTTGGCCTTGTTGAGATTGGAGGGGACTGGAGCGCCCATGCGGCTCGTCCGAGGCGTCTCAGAAGGACCTGAAATACCAATCAACACTCGCTTTGCTCGCTCAGTGAGCTTGAGACAATCATCTCTTTCATCTCCTCTCACCTGTCCGAAGACGCTTGGAGGTCCCTTGCTCTAATCCCGGGTCGTGCCTCGCTTCATGCTGGCTGCACTCACAGAGGCACTCGAGGGGGTCACCTTGGGCATGGGAAGACGGCTTGCCATCTTGGGAATCCAGAAGTATGAGCCGTTGATGGAGAATCCGTCAAGAATATAAAGAGCTCAATACACTAATAACAACCAGAGCTTTGAATTTCTTGATCTTTTCCTCCCTTTTTCTCTTTCTTTACGCTTTTCAAGGATTTCATTGGCTATTGAAGGGGCTGATGTCCCCCCTCTTTCTTTCAAGAGGTCCCATTTATCGGACGCTTTCTAAACCTAATAAGTAATAACTAATAACATCGTAAAAAAACGTTGACGGGAAGAGAAGATGAGGGGAGCATGTAGAGATGTCATTTGATTTTGGGCCATATATTTATATCTTAGAACCCAATAAGTAATGGTTTTGGCTACCAAGGCGTTCGACTATACATGTTATATGCAAGTTGTGGACTTCCCCCCCCCTTACCACATTTGCATTCCTGTATATTTCTTAATAAAATCTTATTAAATAAAATCCATGATTCATGATTTATAAGAATTTCTTATAAATCATGAATTCATGGATTTTATTCAACCTTAGCCTTTGAGTCCCTTAAAAAGTAGCTTAAATGTCAATTGATATATTTTACTGACGTCAGGAAGACGGGTTCCACTACAAAAATGTTTATGAGGGTTTTAGAAGGACTTTCATTTTTCTCATAAATGGATGGACGTAAATATTTTATTACCATTTGATGCATGTACACTAGGGTTGTTCTTATTTTTCAAATGTTTGAAATGTTAGCCATTGAGTGGATTTTCTGTTTCTTGGTGATAAAAGAAGACGACATACAAAGTTTGAACAAAATCGGTCAACATTACGAGGTCGCGCAACGAGGTCAAAGTTTTAAAAATTTAGTAAAAATATAGTTTCCGCCAATTTCTTCAAAATGGTGGACGTTACAGACTTCAATAATAATTATTAATTTAAAGGAAATCTAATTTACTACCAGACGTATGTTTGATGTTTTTTAATAAAACAAAGTTTTCAGTAAAAACAAAGCAAGAAAGAGGAGTGAGTATTGTTAGCTTATTTCATAGCTTTTTTGTATCAATTAACTTCACTCGCCTGTAGAAGATGACTTGTTCGCTTCAGAGTAAAATAGTACTTTTAAGTTTAGTAAAACTTTAGATGATAAATCCAAAAATGACCTTGGTTGCATTCTATCAATTCAGAATTCAGTACAATCTGAGTTTACATCATATGATTCAGAGCCTGTATTGACCTATAAGAAATCGATTATGAAAAAAATAAATAATAATGTGTTTCTTAGATTTGCGTCAAGGTATCCTCTCAAATTTTACTTTGTCTCTGACGCATACATAATCCATTATATGCGTCATTTTGTACGCGAGATAGGCTTTTTTTAATGTACATATAACTCTCTACTTATTAAACTGACATGATTTAGTATACCAAAATATTAAAGCTGGTTAACCAAGCTTTCATTTGATATGTTTGGTGTTCTAAAAATCGCTATACTTTAAGAGATATAAGCAAATACGTACTGTCCCCCAAAATTGATCTTTTGATATGAGAATATACGATTACCATCTGGTAATAGTGTTAGTGTTACCTGGATAGAAAGAGAAGAGAAGGAGGGAGTATTTTTCCTCCTCCTCTCTCCCTTTCTTTTTCTTGCTATCCAGGCAACACTAACTGGCGTTACCAAATGGTAATCGTATATTCTCATATCAAAAGATCAATTTTGGGGGACAGTACGTATTTGCTTATATCTCTTAAAGTATAGCGATTTTTAGAACACCAAACATATCAAATGAAAGCTTGGTTAACCAGCTTTAATATTTTGGTATACTAAATCATGTGAGTTTAATAAGTAGAGAGTTATATGTACCTTAAAAAAGCCTATTTTGCGTACAAAATGACGCATATAATGGATTATGTATGCGTCAGAGACAAAGTAAAATTTTGAGAGGATACCTTGACGCAAATCTAAGAAACAATTATTATTTATTTTTTTCATAATCGATTTCTTATAGGTCAATACAGGCTCTGAATCATATGATGTAAACTCAGATTGTACTGAATCTGAATTGATAGAATGCAACCAAGGTCATTTTTGGATTTATCATCTAAAGTTTTACTAAACTTAAAAGTACTATTTTACTCTGAAGCGAACAAGTCATCTTCTACAGGCGAGTGAAGTTAATTGATACAAAAAAGCTATGAAATAAGCTAACAATACTCACTCCTTTTCTGCTTTGTTTTTACTGAAAACTTTGTTTTATTAAAAAACATCAAACATACGTCTGGTAGTAAATTAGATTTCCTTTAAATTAATATTATTATTGAAGTCTGTAACGTCCACCATTTTGAAAGAGAAATGGCGGGAAACTATATTTTTACTAAATTTTAAAACTTTGACCTCTTTGCGCGACCTCGTAATGTTGACCGATTTTGTTCAAACTTTGTATGTCGTCTTCTTTTATCACCAAGAAACAGAAAATCCACTCAATGGCTAACATTTCAAACATTTGAAAAATAAGAACAACCCTAATGTACACGAGGTGAAATATATTTACTTCCATCATAAAAAACAATGGATGGAAATAAATTCAGAAAAGATTCAATTGATGATCCATATACATAATAATAATAATAATATTTTGTTTAACAAATAATTGGATGTTTATTGCTCCGAACGGGATTATAAAAATTATAATTTTTAAAGAAGAAACAGAGTGAATGGTTTAAGTAAACGAATTGGAGGTAAACTATTTTCAAATACTTATTATTCGAAGGTTATAATTAACGATTAAAAAAACAAAAAAGCCCAGATCATACACTAATCATTTGATTACGTAATACATTGCCATTTATTTGAGCATTTCGAACAAATTTTATTATGACAGCAAGCATGTCTATA
>CP045900.1:3691573-3731841 GCA_013387185.1 Caligus rogercresseyi | reverse complement strand
TTATCATTTCGCCCAATCCTCTGTACAATCTTTTAAACTTGTAAACCATCGTGAGTTCATGTTTCTCCACATAGACGAAAAATCGAGAACACCCAAGACCACCATATCCTTGAGGATTATGTAGTCTTTTGTGAGAGAGGTTCTGTACTTGGAGAGAAGACATATTTTTCCTTTAGGAGTTAACCGTGTCACAGGTTCTATGGTCGAAGGAGTGACCTTAAGAAGGTGAATTACTTTTGGGAGAATATAATATTACCATCTGATTATTTATTCCCAGAATCCAAAGATTGAGTGGAGTGAAAAAGGTATTGCATTCTTAATCCTATTAATAATTTCATTGCAGTTTTTTTGACCCAGAGTCGAGTCCGATCCATGTTCCTAAAACTTTTAAACTTTTTTGGGCAGATATGGATGGCCAAATCGGAGACAGATGATCATTGTGGGGGCTGAGTACTTCGCATTTTTCTTCTTTCTATACAAAGGCCAGAGACTTTGGAAAATCACTCAAATATTTGAACACACGTGTGAAATTTTTTTTGTCGTTCGTTGTACATCACCCGTGGTTAGGATTGTAGTGTCATCTGCATAGGCTTTTACATCTATCCCTTCAATTTCTGATAATTGTCTTAGGAGAGGATAGTTGCAATGATGAATAACAGGGGAGCGCTAGAATCTCCCTGGAGACAGCCTCTATTTATTTGGTATGTGCATTGTTGTGGCACCATAGCCAACGGTGTTTTTGCATTGGAAAGAAGAATGCCACCCAATCTCACATATAATGACCAAACCCCTGTTTGCAAGATTTTAATTATATTAGTGAGAAACTGTGTCAAAAGCCTTTTAAAATCGATGGTTAAAATGGATGTATTAAAATTGGTTTCATATTTGGTCTGGAGGTTAAAAGGAATGTCTTCGATTAGTTTCCTCTTGACGAATCCGTATTGCGATGTATTAATAATGTGACTCATGCATTCATTTAGCCTGTTACTAATTATGTATGAAAGATCTTGAAAATGCAGTTTTGCATGGTTAAAGGGCGGAGGTTTTTGACAAATCGAGGATCTTTCTATTTAATATCCGTTGATATAAATTAAGAGAGCAGTTTTTCCCATAAACTAGCTGGATAGATGGATAAAAATTTGTTTTGTTTTTGCTTTTCTTCAGAAATAATATTTCTGACAGAAGCATTGAAAAATAAGTTTCTAAAGTCAGAGAGGCTCATCTTCACAATTGTTTTTGAAAAATGACAATATATTGATAACTTCTATGATAGATGACAATTTTTTGCCCTTTTATTAATTATGGGAAGGGTTGTGGAATGTTCTACTCCCTGGTTCATTGCGCAGACATATCACAATATATTTTCAGACTTGACATTGTTATTGGCATTGCCATCTTACGATAATAAATTAAAAAAACAATACATTTCCTTCTGTAAACAGAAATATAATCCGGAATTGCTTATACATTTGAATCTTGATTTCTAGGTGATTTAATGTGTCACAGATTAAGAGTCGTTAAGCAATTATCATTTGCCGTTCATTGAATGACTTGGCTCTTGAAGCTATCGGCTTCTCCTTTGCCTGGAGATGGAAGTTGGGGAATTTTAGAAACAAAATGAAGCAGCATCCTTCCTCATATTCCGGTATTTTCGTTTGCGTTCTACGGATTCATTGGAAACATTGAGAAGCAAATTATTATCTTGGAATCTCATCTAGAAGAAGCCTATGACTTATGTGACCAAAAGAGCACATTTTTTCACTTATCTAAAAATTCTGGCTCCTTTTCTTTGAATAGAAATAGTGAAAAGTACTACATACTCCTTGTACATAGTTCCCGTATCCTTGATGCATTAGGAGTAAAACTTTTTTGGCATTTTACGACACAAAATTATTACATATGGACCATAAAGATATAGAGAGCTTATTCCCTTCAATAGCAAGAAACATCGTTCAGCTGTATTTTTTGTCCAATATAACAAAGTATTTGTCATCGTACAGCCATCAGCTTACGATGGACGTTTTACAAATTACTTTGTTTATATTGGACACAAAAAACAGCTGAAGGAATAAGCTCTCTATGTACTCGTATATCCTTTCATCTCTACATATGACATGGACACGAATAAACGAGTTTTGAAAATATACTACTTAGACTTTTTTATTTTTTTTCTTCCCTTTTGTGTACCAAAGAAATTTTCTTGTTGTGGTACCCCTTCTATTTTCAGGCGGTGTAAGACTCACTTAAAGTTTTTAGTATTATATGGATAAACGGCCGCTATTGTGTTCTTGTATAGACCAAGGATACTTGTTGAAACTCAAATATATAATGTGAGTTTAAAAAAATTAATTTAAACTCTATGTTTAAATGGGAAAAGTTCGTCATTTCATTGACTGAATCGGAAAATGATCGTGTCTTCAATAATCGAAATTTGAAACAAATTGATGTTTATAACGCCGCTTTACATTACGGCTTTACAGAAGATGAAATTGCTGGTGCGCAAGCGCAATATGGATTTGGATACGCTTCCTTCTATACCAACACTCCAATGGACATTCGTCCACGACTGCAAAGATTGAAAAAGCCTTACAAAATAAATGTAAAAGGATCAAACGGCGAAATAAAGCCTATCTGCATGAAAATAAAGGATATAGACACCTTTGAATGTGACAATAAGAAATATTTTAAGATAACTGCAGTTAACACATTCAAACGTGTTGATGAAATTAAATTAAAAAGCTGGATCAATAAATTTTGTAAAATTGTCAAGGCTTACCCTGAGCTAAACCCTGAAGACGAAGACGCGGAAAAAATATTCAAAAATTATAAATCTGTATGGAGAACGTCAAATTTCATATTTGAGGTTGAAGGGGATCCATCAAATATCCCACAGATAATCCCTGTTGACGATTCCCTCGTGAACTTGAGATTCGTTGGCGTGCGTCAACAGTGCCAAAAATGTTTTAGATTTGGTCACTCGAGAATCAATTGTACAGAAAAAAGACTACAAATTATTGAGTACAAGACCGTACTTCAATATAAGACTATCGAATATGAAAACACAACGCAAACTCTAAGTCTGACAGAAGAACTAATGATGACACAGAAAGTGTTATAAATTCTACTGATGCTCAAAAAGAAAAAGAAACAATCAATAATGTCAATAATGACGTAAGAATTGCTGACTTGGAGGTTACCCTTTCGGAACTCTCTACTAGACCAGTAAGGGAGGAACCATTAAATACAGAATCTGACAGTACAGTTACAAAGTCCCCATCTTCTTTAGATATTGGAAACAGCGATGACAAGGAATGTTCAGAGGGTTGTCAAGACTTGGGCAATGAAGAAAGTCAAGTAAACGATTCAGAGTCTAATGGTAGAGATAGTTCAGATGAATTTAGCTGCAACAATAATATGAACGAGGAGAAATATTAATCAATAACAATCCTCAATTAAGAAAATCTAGAAAAACTCCACCTGGCATCTCTAAAGTTAATATTTTATCTTCTCGCTCAAGATCATCCTCGATCACAAAAAAAGACTAGCGCCTGAATCCCACGGTTCAAAAAATAGTCCGTCAAAACCTCAAAAGTTTTTGAAACCATCATGACGACTCTCTTATCCTTGAACGTAAACTCCCTTCAAAGTACAAAAAGAAAATATAAGCTGTCAAGGTTTCTCAAATATTTAGAGCTACCTGACATCGTAATTTTATGTGACACACGGTGCAATTTCGAAAACCATTTTTCTCTTCCTCAAGTATATAAGTCTTTTTCGTCATTTGACGCCAGTCTAACAAATCCGAAACGTGGAGTTACATTATTAGTTAAGAAAACCTTCCAGCCCAGCATTGAATTTCGATGCTCTAATGGAAATCTATTAAAAATCAATTGTAAGTCAAAAGATGGGCATTTTGATATAATAGGGATCTATGGCCCTAATAACGACGATGCTGATTTCTTCAATGTGAAACTTAGCTCAATAATAACACATCGACCCACTATTATGGCAGGTGATTTTAACGTTAAACTAAAGCCCGGAAGGGACTCTAATCGAGACCATATATGCTCAAATCCTCGAGCTACTAAAGCTTTAATATCCCTCATCTCCTCCTTTGATTTTCGTGACTCCGCGGACATATGCCAAAACTATAAGCATACTTTCTTTTCTGTTGATAAATTTTCGAGACCTGTTTCCTCTAGAATTGATTTGATACTGTTCAAAGGTTTCCGCGATAGCTCATTGAAGTCCTACAGGGTCGTTGATACTAGTTTATCAGATCATCATGGTTTGATAGCCAACATTGAGATCAAATCTAGGACCTTGAAGCATAAAACAAGCTGGAAACTGAACTCCGAATTATTAAACAACCCAGAAATAAATGAAAGAATCATTTCTTTAATTGAAACTACCAAATCTCATGTTAAAAACGGCAGTGAAGTTTTCACTGAAATGGAAGGCTTGTTTAAAAAAATGAAAAGGATCTTTAGAATGCCGGAGCAGTAAAAGCAATGCAGAAACGAAGGGCAATCAACGAAATCGAAAACTTTGATAAAGAAAAGATTTCCCAACAAGAAAGAAATTTTAAATTGGATCAACTTTACCGAAAGGCGGATCTCATGCACAGGACTAAAAATAAAATTGAAAGTATCTCAGACCTAACCCATTCGAGATTACAGTGCGTTAAGATAGAGAGAAAAAGAGAATCATCTAAAAACATGTGTATCGTAAACTCCGTTGGAGAAACTTCTAGTCACCCTGATTTTATATGTAGGGAAATTAGCTCCTACTACTCGAAATTGTACAGCTGCTACGATTGCAGAGATTCTATATTATGCGCCCGTTGTAAGTTGGCGAACGCCGACTTTTGCGAAAGCATAAGATGTTCCGTGGACGACAGTCTACATATTTTAGACGAAGACAAAAACGAAATGGAAGTCCACCTAACTATTAAAGAAATTGAATATGCAATAGTAAATAACGCAAAGGTCAATAAGTCACCTGGTCCTTCCGGCTTAACCTTTGAATTTTATAAAAGATACCTGCACAATCTATCTCCTCTCTTACTCATGTTTTATGAAAAAGTTTTAACCGTTGGACACTTCCCAGAATTTGCCTCAGATGGGAGAATAGTCTTAATACCTAAGAAAAATAAAGATCCGAAATTTTTAAAAAATCTACGTCCTCTTACTATGCAAAATTCGATTTACAAGATATTTTCATATATTTTAGCTAATCGAATAAAAGGAGTTTTAAATAAAGTTTTACACGATTCTCAGTATGGTTTTTTAAAAGACAAGCTTATGGATATAATTCCTTTTACTCTTCAAACACTTACCGAATGTGAAAATCACACGTCTTTAATGGCTATTGATTTTGCCAAAGCGTTTGATTCTTTATCACACAATTTTATTGTCCAAACACTTTACAAGAAAGGTTTCGGCGATTTTATTATAAGAATGGTTTGTACTTCCCTTGCCAAAACAAGAACCCTAATAGAATATGGAAGCCACAGAGCACACTTTTATAATTATAGAGGTGTTCGCCAAGGAGACCCCATGGCTGGAATCCTTTTTGTCTTATGCATTGACGGTCTGCTCCAAAGAATTCACTCTGATCCGAACATTCGTGGATTTAATTCATCAGGAAAGGTGTTAAAATGTTTGTGCTACGCAGATGACATGACCATGACATATTCTGGTAATCCACTTCAAACCATAAGATCAATCGGCAGAACATTTAAAATTTTAAATCAATTCTCTATTATTTCCGGCTTAAAAATAAACGTTGAAAAGACCGAATTTCTCAGCCCCTTTGGAGGCATTGTAGAAAAAGCCTGGCCAATACTAAATTCGTCTGATCATATGAAGATACTTGGATCTTGGATTGGATCTAACAGTTCTAGGTTAAATCGTGATCTCATGATGTCAACACTGAAGAAATCGTGTTCTTTTTTCCACTCCCTCAACTTAAACGTGTGGGATAAAATCAGAGCCTGGAATACCTATATTGTCCCAGGTGTAATTCATTTACTTCGTGTTACACCTTTTCACCAAGGAACATCCGAAGAACTTCTAACTATGGAGACTTCTCTCTTGGGCTTCCACAAAAGAAGAAATATATCCCAAAAACGAATTCACAATCCACTCAGACTTGGAGGATTGGGAGTCTTGGACGTCCAAAATTTATGGAAATCTTTAAATTGCTTTTGGATTCGAAAGCTATGGGACAACAGCCACTATTGGTCTTGTTATATCAAGCAATATTTAAAAAATAATGGAATCGACTATAATGAATCCCCCTATCACGGGCTATCAAAAGTTTTACCCACTATCTCTATGTTGTCTGAAAGAATAAGAGAATTCTGTCATAGCTCAACAGAGTGCATCAAAACATATGAAACGTCCTTAGCTTGGGAAATGCCTCTTTTAAATTGCCTAAATGTATCGATCCCAAAAACTTTGAATGCTCACATTGCAAGCGATGTTATACATTCATCGAAATTTTTAAACAGACTTGGACATAAGTATTTTACTAGTGTTTTCGGGAAGCTTTCTAGAGTGAATCGTCCATTTTTACCCTTCAGGATCAAGATCTCCATTTTATCCACAAAGATTTTACGCAATGCTTCCACAGTCTCACAATAGTACCTTTTAAAGCCTACTTAAAGAGACGTGGGATACAAAGAAGTATAAGCGATTGTGTCGCGGCTGTGAATAATAGATTTCTTACGTCCTCAGAGAAATGGTTCAAATACCGACTTTTGACCGGTTTGCTGGAGGTTGCAGGCAAGTTTTTCAAAGACGATCGAAAGAACTGTTTCTTTTATAAAACACACCCCGAGACCACGGATCATCTCCTTTGGAACTGCCCTGCATTAGCAGAGACTTACCAAGCCCTCCAAATCTCACTAGAAACCTCTTCAAGACCAAAACTTCTGAGGAAGACTTTCTGACATTCACAAGAATGCCAAATGTGATGCCGTCATAACTAAAGTTCACTACATATTATATAAAATGCGAACAGTTAAAAACGACGACCTTTCTTGTATCATCCCAATCGCCTCTTTATATTCAAAAATTTATTAGAGATATAACTTTTTATTGATATGCTTGTTTTCAAATTATTGTAATGTTTTCTTATGTTTTCGTTTAAATGATTGTTATTTATTGATCGTTTTTTTACTAAATATTTGCACAACCTTTTTGTATATCGTTAGTTGATCTATCGAAATATATGCCCACTGGGCCAAGAAGAAAAAAAATGTGAGTTTTAGGACCACCACCCCCTGGACTACCCCCCCCCCCCCCCCGTTACTAATATTTCTTATCACCTAAAGTCCATTTATGAAGTTACCTATGTTTTCTTAATGATAAAATTAAATTAATGTTTTAAATTTGTACGCGAAGCAGGAGGAGAATTGTGATGTTCCGCGGGCGTGTTCCAATGGGTCCCTCAGAGATCGACCGAGGGAGTCGGGGTCACCAATGTAGCGCGAAGAGGAGGAGAAATGACGACTCATGGTTGAGGTAAAGAATGTGTTTATTAACCTCTTGCCTGCAGCTTATATAGCCGCAGACAAGAGGACTTAAGAGATTAAGAACCTGCTGAGGTGTGAGAAAGAGTGGTAGCTTGACTTGCTGTTAATAAGCAGGTCAATCCGCTACAAATTTATGTTCGTAATATCGGTCATATGTTATATATGACAGATATAAGGAACATAGTTTTCAAACACAAATGCAAAAGAATACATAGTTAACTTCATAAATGGATATTAAGGGATAAGGAATATTAGTAATGGCTCGGGGGGTGCTAGTCCGGGGGTTGGTTGTCTGGGGGTGCTAGTCCTGTTACGATTTCATGTATAGAGCACAATAATATTGAGATCAACTGCAGTGATATTGGTGTGTCATGAACATAATTTAAGTGATCTTTAAGTTCATACGATATTATGAAATATTTAATTGAAAATGGTTATGATTTCCTCATTTCTTAAGCTGGTCTAATCATTAATGTATTTCATTTGTGACCATCTTCTAATTGGATATATCACTAGGAATGGAAATCTGGAGCTTAGCCTTGGTGCTTACGGATTCTATGACTGTTTTTGTCATATAATCTATAAGCACCGAGGCTAAGCTCCAGATTTCCATTCCTATATATCACCGACCCATATTGTATCCAAATAAAATGAATAAATAAAAAAAAGATAAATATGCAACCAAAAAACTGATTGGGGCCATTATTATGAGTATTCTTGAAGTTGCTAAGATCATTTTCTTAGAGTAGAACAAGATATATCCAATACCGGGTAAGTTGATTTCATATTTTCATGGTTTTTGAAACATCGTATTGTAATTTGACTTCATCAACAATATATTGCAATTTTATTTTTCCCGCTTGCCCGTGGTGACGTCACACCGGCAAGCGAAAAGTCAGCTATATTGTCATACCTTTTATTTCAATATTCCATGGAGAAAAATATGCACAAATATAAAAACGAGGGATTGACACAAAACACAATCAATATAGATTGCATCTGATAAATTAGAGAAATACAGTAAGAACAGAAGGCTCCTTTATTGAATTAAGGAAACTATGAACAAAATCCAGGCTTGTGAGCGATCAGGAAAAAAATACCGATCCGATCAAAAATAGCGATCAGAAATTCTTTGCGATATAGCAATATAACGATCAGGGATTTTTCCGATCAGCGATCCGATCAATTTAATTGCGATCAACAAAAAATTACCTATGTAATACTAATTGTAAGTAAAAATTTAAATGTATATACCAGTGGTTCCCAACTGGATGCGGCTCGTGGACCCCTAACGATCTTCGGGCACTTTCTGTGGACCCCGCCTCAATTTTGTCAAAAACGCGAATTTCAATTTCAATGCAAGACATCTGCGAAGTACAATTATATTTTATTTTTGACTTATATCCAGGCTTGTGAGCGTTCGGCTTTTTTTGCGTTCAGCGTTCAAAAAATAGCGTTCCATTCAATATTTTTGCGTTCAGCGTTCCGTTAGCGTTCAGTGACGACGTTTCTTTAGAAAAGAATATCCAGAAGAAGTGACGACATTTTTTTTAGAAAATAATTTCCAAAAAAAGTGAGGACATTTTTTTTTAAGAAAACAATTTCCCAAAAAAAGTAAGGACGTTTTTTTAGAAAAGAAAAAAGTGACGACGTTTTTTTAGAAAGGATTTCCAAAAAAGTGAGGACATTTTTTTTAGAAAAGAATCTCCAAAAAAGTTAACGACGTTTTTTTTAATAGTTATTTTATACAAATTGATCGGATCGCTATTTTTTAGGGATTTTCTTACGATCAAAAGATATAAAGATCAGGACCTTTTGCGATACTCCGATCAGCGATCAAATATCGCTATATCGCTATTGATCGCCGATCAGAAAAAACTCCGATCAACAAGCCTGACAAAATCAGATACCCAAATGAATTTTTGTACAGCAAATGAATGATCATAATGCTGATAATAGTTCCAAGATATTATAAATGAGCCTTTATATTTAGCAGACTAAATCCTATTATTGTCTCAGTGCATTACTACAAACTACCGTTTGATTATTTAAAATAAAGTCTAATTTGATTTCAATTCCAAGTACCTGCTTATTTATCATTTGAAATATATTTTATTTGGATTTTTTGCCCATTATTTATTATGAGCAGGGTTTTTTTTCATACTATACAAGCCTAAGGCACTGGTTGAAGCTATAAAGAGAAGGAAATAATTTGTGTTATTCCTAGAGTAGTTGAAGTTTAATTATTAAAATGCTTACTATTTATATGCTTAAGGAGATTAAAAAGAAAGAAATGACAAGAATACAGTGACGTCACGGGAATAAGTAAAATAGTATTTTATAAAGAATTCGGTGAAATGACTTGATATTATTGCAAGATGTATGCTTTCAATCTCAAGATTAATTGTTTTCTAGAATTATTTTACGTCATCAAGCAACAGTTGAAAAATCTAGCGAAGGGTCTACAAGATACAATGCATCACAATATATCTGCCTATTTTCCTCGATCCATCTATGTATCCTCGTCTTATAAGACAGATCTAAAAGTGTATTCATGCAACAGGATTTTTTTTTTTTAATATAGTTTATTTACATTTACAGATATGCATTTTTTGCAGAGCTGTGACTACCGAATGTAAATCGGTATTCGGTACTATTGACGGTAGATTTCAAATACCGATTATACTATGTTCGGTAGAAACTACCAAATACCGTACCAATTGACAATCGGTACGGTATTTGTACTCAGTACTTAGGTACAAGTGGAAGCACTCCTTTGTGTGAAGAACTTGAACTTTGCTAAATAAATAAGCAACTACGTAGCTCGAATGGACAACTTATTGTATTATAGAGCAGATACATAAATATATATTCAATATATGCACGTGCTATGCATTGAATACTAGAGTACCTGAAAGTGCATTTAATATCGGACAATAAGAGACAGTAAAAAAAATTACTATAGCCTTCCATTTCCTACAAAATCCAAGTAGGTACAAATATAATTTATGTATGTATATGTATTAAATTTCAAATAATCTCTAATAAATTATAACAAATTATGTACTTAATTGTCCTTTGCTATAAGTTGTCCGATATTAAATGCAGATGGAGAAGTCATAGAGCAAATACATAAATAAATTTATCTCTCTTTCTTTTCTACATTACCGAATATCGATCGATACTGTAGATATATAATAAAATCTACCGAATACCGATATCAAACGGTAGAAGGTATATACCGAATACCGAACCGGCGGTAGGTTTTCTACCGAATACCAGCTCTGATTTTAGCGACAGACTAGTCACAAAAGGTTTTAGTAATATTTTTTTCTTCTGAGGAGAAAATTTATTGACTGTTATGGACGAGTGACCCCTATATATAGATGACCGCCCAGTCAGGTTTGACTTTATATTCTGTAAGTCGATAAGGACTCCATTTTACGTATTGTAGGTGGAAAGAAATCCTGATGTATGGTCGTATTTTTCTGTTAAATGTTTTTTTTTGCCAAACTTATTAACTGTTAGGGTTGAAACCATAGAGATATTAAGACATAGAGGCCTTATTGGATTCGTCAGAGGAATAAGTTTTTATGTCCTATATACAGTAAACCCTCGATATAACGACCCTCTGTATAACGAACTTCGGATACAACGAACTTCCTGGAGCTGGCCGAACAAGCCTCATATATAACGAACTTAAGTTAGTTATATCTGAGGCTACCGAACCTTTTGTGCTCATGACCGAACAAGCCTCAGTTATAACCAGGCTTGTGAACGGAACGCAAAATTGAATGGCGTTCAGCTGAACGCATGTTCAATGAACGGAACACTGAACGAAATGCAACTTTTTTTAAATGCTGAACGCAAAAAAAAAGAGTTTTGCGTTCAGTGTTCAATTTTTCCAAACATTTCTTTGACTTTTTTTCGGAAAAAACGTCATCACTTGTTTGGGAAATTCTTTTCTAAAAAACGTCATCACTAGGCATGACTTTTTTTGGAAATTATTTTCATAAAAAACGTCATCAATACGCATTACTTTTTGGGAAATTCTTTTCTAAGAAAAAAAACTCATCACTACGCATTACTTTTTTGGAAAATTATTTTCTAAAAAAAAAATGTCATCACTACGCATTACGTTTTGGGAAATCCTTTTCTAAAAAAAGACCCTCTTAGACCCTGGGTTAGATCCATATTTTATATATAAAAACCCTAAATAGTACATCCATTTTCTAAATTACACAATGATATTTTTTTTAATATTTGAACGCTGAACGCCAACGGAACGCTGAACGCAAAAACATTGAGCTGAACGCTATTTTTTTTAACGCTGAACGGAACGCTGAACGCAAAAAAGCTGAACGCTCACAAGCCTGGTTATAACGAACTTAAGTTCGTTATATTTGAGGCTACCGAACCTTTTTTGTCCGCGACCGAACAATCACAGGGGAGTTTTTGAGTGCAGATGTCGATGCTGTCGAGCCCTTCATCGACAGTTTCCGGGAGCACTATGAAGATGAGGGCCTGCAACATTACCAAATCTACAACGGGGACGAGACTGGCCTGTTTTGGAAGTCTCTGCCCCGTAATACACAGGCCAATAAGGACCTCAGCAGCACCCCTGGCAGGAAAATTTTGAAGGAGAGGCTGTCCATCATGGTGTGCGCCAATGCTGAAGGGTTGCATAGACTGAGGCCTGTTGTTGTGGGGAAGAGTAAAAAGCCCAGGGCACTGAAGGACTACATGCACAAGCTGCCTGTGGAGTACCACAACGACCCTTCAGCTTGGTTCAAGCAGGATATTGTGTCGGACTGGTTCCACAACGTGTTTGACCCAGAAGTCCGAAAACACCAGATGAACGTGTATGGGCTTACTAAGGAGAATGTGAAGGCTGTGTTACTCCTCGACAACGCCCCAGCTCACCCCTCAACAGCAAAGCTCTGCAGTCGAGATGGAAAAATTAAGCCCATGTTCCTACCACCTAACACAACATCCTTGATTCAACCCATGGACCAGGGGATTATTGAAAGCTGCAAAGGCACTACAGGAACCTGTTTCTTCAGCAGTGCCTGGTGGTGACGGAGGACGGGATGGATGAAGAGGGCTATGAAGACACCAGGGGCAAGAAGACTCTCCAAAGGTTTAACACCTATAGCATCAAGGACGCCATCTACAGGGTCCCGACGGTAAATCGGGAAAACTTTAAATGCATAGAGCGCATCCTGTATCAGTGATAGAAATATTTTATTTATATGTTTTTTAAAGTCATAATTAATGTTAATTATTACTCATAATGAGAGCCCCTGTTCTTGACCGCAGAGTCCACACGGCGCCGGAAAGAGATGCAGGCTCTAGACACCTCTTGCGGATCCAGCTCATTCATGGTCTTGATGATGGACTGCTTCAGGATTTCAACAGAGGTGGGATATTTTTTGCAGGCCAACCCCTCAACCTTCCCCCATAGATAATAGTTGCAGGGATTCAGATCCGGACTGTTGGCGGGCCAAAAAGAGGGAGGCCAGAAGTTAGGAGTTTTCAAAGCCAAAAAATCAAGAACAATTTTGGCCCTGTGGGCCGATGCTGAGTCCTGTTGGAATGTGTAAGGCCTTCCATCAGCCACATCATACATCCAGGGGACAACTACCTCCTCCAAAGACTCGCTTGTACACCTCCTTGTTGACTATTTCCTTTTTCTGGAAGAAGTAGGAGGGCATGACATCACCCTCCCTACTGATGACGGCTAGGACCATGTTAGATGCTGGATTCTTGGTCTTCATGAAGGGTTTGACCTCATCAGCGTCCAGGCAGATCCATATGTCGTTTTTCCGATTGTGGCTGGCATCAATAGTGAATATTTTTTCATCAGAAAAGAATCGAAGAAAACCACTTTTGCTCTTCATCTGGTTGATCAGGATCTTGCCTTTAGAGACTCTATCAGCCATGTTCTGCTCCGTGAGCAGGTGCTTTGTAGCCCTGGCCCTGCTCCTGTATCTAAGGTCGATCTTTATAGGCTTTTCAATTGTGCTCCTGTGCACATTTCGGTCCTTGGCTAGCTTGGAGATAGGGGTGTCTGGATGAGCATCAATGGACCTCTTGAGACCTGCCAAGAACCTTGGAGTCCGGATTTTGTCTGCTCTTGAGCTGTGGTCAGCTCTCCTGTCCTTCCCCTCATTGTCAAATGGCTTGACAACCTTATACACAGTAGATTTTGGGTAATGAAAGAACTCAATAATCTCTTGAGGTGTCCGCCCCGCACGACGAGCTTCGCATATAGCATCTCTCCGGACTTGTTTCATTCTTAGGCCACGTGCTACTGAAAACCTCATAAAATAAAAACGTCAGTTGTTGAATGCAGCTTGTCGCAAGTTTTGATTTTTTTCCAATGCAACATCTCAAACAATCACAATCGGCATTTGAAATAATTCCCGATTTACCGTCAGGACCCTGTACAACTGGGCAGAGGCCTGAAAGAAGGTCCCCCTCTCCACCCTCTGCAACGCCTGGTGCAAGATTCTCAAGACCCCCAAGACTCCACCACTGCCTACAGACTTTGAAGGTTTTGTAGAGCATAGAGACACAGCTAACTTGCAGGCCGAAGCTGGGCAGGGTGCCATAGAAGAGGAGGAAGTAGAAGACTGGGTTTCTGAGGATCAGGGACTGCCTGGGTATCACCACCTGACGGAGGAGGAGATTGCGGAGGAGCTCACCACACCAAGCCACTGGCGGACGAAGATGACGACATGGAGGCAGAGGCAGCAGCACCTGGGCCCTCTATTTCGGCCGGGATAGAGGCAACTGACTCACTGCTGGCTCTGGCTGATCATGGTGTTTTGTGAATGGTCAAGAATTATGAGCTGTTGCGGATCATGCGGTTTGAACTCATACGTGAGGTGCAGCAGAGGAAGACGCAGACGAAGATCTCTGACTTCTTCAAGGCTGGCCCATCCCCAGCCGAGAAGAGGTCTAGTACAGAGTCTGAGACCAGCAGTGTGTCTGTGAATTCGACCTCCTCCACTAATCTGCCAAATGTGTCCAGTGGCAGTTCTTCGTCACTCCTGCAGGATATACCTTACACTCCAGAGCCCCCCTTTAACGAACTTTCGGATATAACGACCGTGCCCTCCCCCCATATAGTTCGTTATATCGAGGGTTTACTGTAAACAAATATTTCTATCTCTATGATCAGCGTACGATGACGTAGCTGCTCTTATATCTTTATATCTATATGGTTGAAACTCAAGGAAAATGTTTCTTGGTGATGCTCATTAGAATAGACTTTGGTTTTACAAAGACAACAAGGCCAAAAACATTGGAATGGATCATTTATTTATTACCACAACTAAATAAATGAAATAAAGAAATATATATGTCAAGGACTAGAATATAATTAAATAATCATTGACAGGGTGGCGAAAAACCATGTGAAAAGAAGCGCGCCCGCAAATGCACCTAAAAGTTTCTGGTTCCCTGTTTTCTTTCAGATATAAACATAAACAAACTCTACGAAAACATATCCCGGACGATGTTTAGGGGTTACAGTTGAAATCTTGGATATTTATTAGTCCAGGAATTAACGACTGATGTTATTATTTTCTTGACAAAACATACCTTACTGATGCACAGTGGAGATATACCCTCATGGGTCATTTTATACAAATATACTCCTTTATATATGAACGAAAAAGTGCTCAAATGGGCTCATTTTACAAGTTTTATAAAATAAAACTAAACAAATAGACTCATTAATACTCAATAAAGCTATTTTGACTGAAAAGCTTAGCCCAAAAGTCAGTAGTTTTCCTTTAAAAATGCATTATAAAAAAGTGTCGGTTATCGAAAATTTATATTACCAATAATTCCTTATACATAAGTGTTTTAAACATATATTCTTAGAACCGTTCGACGTTCAAACCTGTCTTCGTTTCACAATCCTATAATATATGTTCTATACAGCTTTAGGTAACTCTAGAAATGTTAAGCATAATAATAAGATTCTTTCCCGTTCCAGTGACGTCATCTTCAAATCCTTGACAAGTCGAATGGCTCATCAACTAGGTTGTTAAAAGACAATCCTTGTGCCTTAGTTATGCACATACACTTTAAATTATGTATAACCCTTTTAATTATACCTAAGAGCAGCCGGAAATATTGAGTTCTCTAGGATACACAAACACTTCAAATGGCTGCAAATTAATCACCAAGGAATGAAGATATTATCTCATGCAATTTCAAACTATATAAATGGATATACAAAAAAGTGTAGCTTTAACTTTGGATACTTCTGCCTTAACTAATTGCAAAGTTGATTATTGTCAAAATGTGGCGACTAGCCTTGAGTATATCTATTTTATTATAATATAATCTTAGCCATTGAGATCTTGTCAAATACTGGGTGGACGTACAAGCTTATGTGTGTAAATCCATACTTTTTAGGTAAAAATTGGTTTGCATCGCAGATCGTTAAAGGAATATATTTTGGAGGGTGTAAAATATTAAATAATATCAAAAACAAAAAAATGTGTATGTTTACTCGTTGATAAATCTTCAAAACAACCAACAGGAAGTTCGAATTTAATACTCAGAGAGAACAAAATCCAGGCAGCACCACCTTCGTTTTAACATACCTACTTAATTACAAACCTCTTACCTGTACTATTAATTTTGGTATATAGGCGCAAGAGAAAATACATGTACTCATCATCGAATTTTTCAGTATATAACTAGCAAAGAAACGAAAGCTATTATGTATTGTTATTAAAACCCTCTTGTTTCCAGAGTTACCTATTCCTAAGGACTCGTTGACGAGAGGAACTCTCGTCGGGACTGACTTGTTATTTAGCAAGTTGTTCAATGGCTCCCTTGTAACCGATAGTCCTCAAGGCTTCTTCTCAAATAATATTGATTCATTTAGCGTTTTGTGGCTGTAAATATCTCAATCGACCGTGTTATTCCTTTTATCTCAGATCTGTAAAACGATAAGCCACACCCAATGTTGCGATCATAAAGAACCATTTAACGTTTGACATATAGGGGCTGCTAACCCATCACCGATGGGCTCTCGGGCTTCGTCGTTCACCATTATGGCATATTACGGTTTTAAACAAACCACTAATGTGCCGTCTGGTTCTCTCTATCCAAACTATGACACATTTGAATTTCAAGCCAGGCGCCAATGGATTCGTGGGCGACACGGATCACAATCAGGCTTGTGGGAGTTCGCAACCCTTAGCGTTCGTCCCTTCGATTAAAAAAATCAGTTCATCCTTTCAATTTGATAGCGTTCGTCTGTTCGTTTTCTCGTTCGTCCTTTCGATGAAAAACTACCAAATATTGAAGAGCTTATAAATCTATATTACAAGGCTGTTTCAATCATCTGAATGTATTACTAGGTAGTGGCTACTATAAGTTTAAGAATTAACAAAATTGAGTCAAAATAGTATTTAACCCTAAAAATTCGACTGGGTGTGTGAGACCGGGTGTCGAGATTCTATCGTTCATAACAAGGGGCCATTTAATATTAAAAGCTTAAAATTTTCATTTTTTGCAATCATCCATCTAATTATACTATTTTTTGGGTATCATATCAATCGTTTATAAGAAGAAAAAATAACAGTTAGTACTGCTTGAAAATCATTTAGGAGGAGATTGCATTTTATATATAGATTTTTAACATTGAATTCAAATCAGGCCCTATCTATGGCACAATGTAAGCTATTACTAAGATATTTGCAAAAGTATATTCAATATACTCTTCTTCCTTGCTCACATGAAAGACTAAATTAAGGATTATTTTGTATAAAAAAATACTTCATCAAGAGGATTCCAAATGTATTTAATTACTTTTTCTATAACTCCTAGAAAATGAATTAATGAGCATGAACACCCCAAGAATAACATATCACTAATAATTTTAGCGTTAATTGTACTTTTGACTAAATTTCACTTTTTTGGATTAAGAATGTGTCCATCTTAATTACTAAACCCGAATTTATTGCATATAATTAAATTTATTCAGCAAAACCAAACCATATATTTATCATATGTGAAACATGGGGTTTATCTATATAATAATTCATCCATCTCTGTCCGTCCGTCCGTCTGTATGTCCGCACGCTATCTCCTCCCACATTTATGGTCAAATTTAAACTTTGAAGGTACCTATGGAGTCCTTGAGTCAAGGCGGACCTAATAAAGCTATTTGCAAAGTGATGGGATCAGAAATGAAAAAATGGCATTGGATACACCTTTTCTGATTTTACTACCTACCTAGCATTTCATCTCCGTTTGTGTGTTTGATCTTGACCCTCTTCCTATCCAGATATTTCAAATCTAAGCACAGATTTGGACTCCTTGGGCCAAGGAAAAGGTTTTAAAGCTGTTTGCAAAGTAATGATACCAGAAATGAAAAAAAATATTGGAGACATTTTCTGTGAAAACACAAATTGTTACTTTTTGCTGACAAAAGTTTTAAATTTTGTATGTCAAAACACATGGTTAATTTTTTCATATGGAATTTGATTTTCTGTTGTAAAGATGTGTTATATTTAAGTTTTTATGAAAACTGAATTCATAATGCCTAAGAAAAGCTGTGGTTTGTGGTAGAGAGTGTTTTTTTAGATACATTAGATAATGGGTTGAAAAATAGAGCAGTACTACAAAGACATAGAATGATTGCCAGGTAGGTAGGTCAAGAAATGAAAAAATAGCAGTGTGTACACATTTTTATACTTCTACATACTTAATTATTATCAAGGAGGTAGAGAATTGAGCTTGATAAGCTTCACAACACTGAACTTTTGCCTCCTCTCTTATATTCTTTAAGGTATGTTTCACTCACAAACTAGCTCCAAAACCTACCCATACCCGAAGGGCGAGCATATGGGCGCCGTATGCGCCCAAATATGCGAGTTTTTTAAATTTGCAAATACCTTAATAACAGTAAACATTGTACCGATGATGATTTGGGTTCTGCGCAATTAAAATCTGCGATAAATCGTATGCAATTTGTATCCAATAAGATGAGGTGGGTCTGTGAAATCCTTTTGGTATTGCACTACAATTTTTATGGTATTTCTAGGGTTAAGTTGTAAGATATTGATTTCATTGATAATGATTGCTATAAGTTAGTCGATTATCTTGATATACAATTATTCATCCTATTAACTTATGAAGTTTAAAATAACTTATCATTCTTATTGTAAAGTAAGAAGATAACATGATGTAAATTGAACGGACGAACGCCAACAAAGAAAATAAATACGTTCGTCAGTTCATTTCTAATCCGTTCAGGTGTTCGATTTCCACAACTCTGATCACAATTATGGCTTAAGAAATAAAATAATAACAAGAAAATGCTATATGAGGTCCTTAAAGAGATCTACGAACCAGTTTGCAGTTCACATGAAGTTCTTTTAACCAAGTTTACAACTCATATGTTCTCCATCTCTGAATTGGCATTTCAAATCGGTTTTCTCTGGGCTTTGATACTTTTCGGCAACACTATATGTACAAAGTCTACATTGCCTTTATTATTTTCCAAAGAGGCCAAAAGACTTATTCCAAACTAACCTAACGCACATCTATAGAATATTTGATGTCGTTTTTGCAAAATGTATTCAGAGAGAGAGGCATTCTAAAATCATTCATTATTTGAGTCAATGACATTGTCGCATGACGTCAAATGCCTTTGAAAGCCTTTATTCGAGTTCAGAATTCATTCAATGGCCGCCGTCTAGGCATAGAGGCCCCGAACCAAGATAGCAACCCACCCCCTTCCTACCCTTTTCCTCTCTCTTCTCTCCCTTACCACTTCTAGGCAAAGAGGCCGTTTTCTTCTTCTTCTCTTTGGCCCACACGAGAATCTTCTTTTTCTTCATGGCCAGAAAACCTCCCCCTCCCTCCCTCTTTCTATTTCTCCCTCCCTTCACATTTTTTTCACATACACACACATTCCCCGCGCAAGTCGTTCAGAGCCGGCAGAAAAAAAGGAAAGTGGGCAAAAGACACTCTACAGAAGGGATCCCTTCGAAATCCCCCATCTCAACTCCATGTTATAGTATATAAATATATGCCCAGACGGATCATGTATACTCCATCATCATGGATATGACAAGAGAAACTTGTATAGAATACTTTAAATGTATTTAAGTATATATAGAGAGAGAGAGCGATTTGCAGTTAAATCGATGGGAGTGGGCGGAAGGGGCAGCGTTTCCTAGAGGGCGCTGGTGTTGACCCCATTCCTTTTCTTTTTATAAGCATAAGAATAATAATACTAATAGTACGTAGATAGGTATAGAAGAAGAATTTAACCTACCCCTGTAGGTCGTAGTAGTAGAAGCAGTAGTAGTAGTGGTATGTCGTCGTAGAAAGAGAAAATGGAAGGGAGAAGAGAGAGAGAGAGAGAGCGAGAGAAAAGGTTAAAAGAAAAGGGAAGAAGGACGAATGGGAAGCTGTTTTTGGGAAGAGAAGAAGAAGAAGGAAAGAAGAAGTTCCATGGAGTGATGTAGTAATAGTAGTAGTAGTAGTAGGAATCGTACTCATAGTTGTAGTCGTCGTAGTAGACAACAACAACAATAAGAATAATAATAATAATAATAAGCCTCCTTCTTCTTCTTCTAGCTGTGGTCTTCAGGTCTGAGGACGACAGCTCTTCACATAGCAGCAGCAGCAGCATCGATAGCAGCTCTTGGCTGGTGCAGACCCATTCTACCCAGTCACAGCAGAGGAGGAGCAGTTGTTGTTGTTCTTCTTGTTGTAGTCGTTCCATTCGTTCTGGGAGCTGATCGCAGCAGTAGAAGCAGCAACCCAAGCAACACATTCGACAAGTCCATCCATCCAGCCAGCCAGCCATCACAGTCCCTACCTTCCTTCCTTCTTTCCCTCAGTCGTACCATCCCTCATTCCTCCAAGTTTGGGACGTTTCACCAGGGCTCTTCTTAAGTCGTGTTCCCTGCGTGTTGGTGTGTGTTTGTTTGTTCGTTCGTTCGATCGTTCGTTTGTTGGTCGCCGCGGTAGGCACTCTGATGTGTGTCCCTTGTCCTCCATTCCCTTCCTGGATTGGCTTCCCTCTCCGTAATCATGAGCCATCACGTTTCCGCGAGTGCCCTGAGCGTGGGCAAGGGTGGCGGCGTGGGGAGCTCTTCCTCCGGCGGGGGCGGGGGTGGGTCTTCGAGCCTCTCCTCCTCCTCCACGTCTTCCATCGCCTCCGCCGTGGCCCAGCACCATCACAGCCTCCACATCCAGGCCACGCTGGGGGGCAGCGGGAGCGGATCCAGTGGGTCGTCCGGAGGGGCCTCGGGCTCCAACGCGGGAGGCAGCAGTAGCAACGCCCTGCCCAGCTCACAGCCCATGACCAACGGAGGAAGCCTCGAGGACTCGCACGCTAACTTCTTCTCACTTGTAAGAAACACTCCGGGACACATCCGAAAGGACTCAATAAGGTCCATGTGTTACAAAATGACTTGCAGAAGTCCAGATGAGATCCCTCGCACAGCACAGCAGAGCACAGCACATGCATGCATGTATGCAGAGACTCAACTCACTTCTCTCAATTGAAAACGAGAAGGGCAGAAATGCTTTGAGAGTGTAGGATGAGAAAGAGGCCAATTTTAGTGTCAAAATACGGATGCTAGACAAGACTATCCATTGAACCGAGTCCCGTCTCAGGCAAAGTCTTGCCTGACGAGCTAGCTCGATGAAAAAAGTGATGGGTAGGAGAATCAAATGCATTGAAAAGAAAATGTTCCGTATGTCATTCAAAATAGGCTCATGCTATTGAAATAAGGGATGGATGTATCGTATTCAAGATAAAGAGAGGAGGAGGGCATGAAAGCAATGAAAGAAGCGAATGAGGAGGAGTGTCAACTTAAAAACACAGGTTGAATATCATACGAATACATGCTCCCTATTTTTATTGATTTCAAACAAGAAATAGAATGAGAAAAGAGATCCTAAAATTGAAAAGAAGTCCTCTAACCTATGAGCCTAAGATTGAAAAGAAGTCCTCTATCCTATGAATCCATGCGTCGTGTTCAATTCGAGTCTGCTTCGTAAGATGAAAATAGAAAATGGGATGACGATGGTGTCTTTGAAATGCAAGTCAGGCGGCTTCGTAACCCATTCAAGTGAATGAGAGTATTCCTATCGACATAGGAACATTTTAGATCCATGCGTTCTTAATAGTGTCCCTACAACCTGCTGATTCTCATTTGTTTTTTAGACGGACGTGTGTGGCATCAAGTGGTCCATATGGAGTGAACCGGATGCCTTGCCGAGCAGTACGGCCTCCCCTGCTTTGGTGCCGGAGAGTGACGCCATTTTGGAGAGCTATGCGCGTTGTCTGGAGGCCGAGCTCCTTGTGGTCTGGCGCTCTTTAAAGAAGAGCGACCCTTTTACGAGTTCCTACGATGACGTGGGTCCCCCCGAGCCCCAAAAGAAGAAGAAAAAGACGAAAGAGCTCTGGGTCTTTTGGTACGGCGAGAAGCCGGACGATCTCCTGAAGCGACTCCTCACCCTTCACTGGAAGTGAGCTCCTCCGGGACCTGGGAGGAAGGAGGTCTTCCCTACGAGGCCCGCATTCACCTCTTCAAGGCCCTCAACAACCTCATCGAGCGATCTCTCTTTCGCAAGGACTTTGTTCGCCTTGGGAAGTGGTTTGTCCAACCTCACGAGGGTGGGCACAATCGCAGGGAGGCCCACCTTTCCTTTTCATTCTCCTACTTTGTCCACGGTGAGAGCTCCGTCTGCGCCTCCCTGGACGTTCGGCAACACCCCAACGTCCGGAAGCTCTCCCTGCACCATCTCTCCCTGGCCAAGGCGCACCCGCTTCGCGTCATACTGGCTCCCTATGGTCTTGCAGCCACGCTCACAGGAGTCGCACACCGGGCCAATGAGGCAGAGACTCAACTTCAAAAGTGGCGTCTCTTCTACTTGCTGGAAAAGAACAAGTATTTTTGCCTGGAGCCGGGGGGAGATTTACTGCCCATGCCGCCTGCAGTGGAAGTCTCCGTCGCGGGAGTCAAACTCATTTACCCCACAAGCTACGTTCTCCTCACCGACATTGACCACCCACTTTATGAAACACAGCAACAGCAGCAGCACAAGACCTACCGTCGCCCGGAAGACGTCTCAGACAGTCCACTCCTACCCTACGAACCCTCAGCCTACTCCGCGAGCCAGCATCCTCTCCTACACGCAGAGGGATCTCTGGCAGGAAGGCTTATCCAGGAGACCTGGCTAGACGGTCTCCGGCCTCCCAACAACCGCCCCGCCCCCACGGGAGGTGCACAGTCCCTCAGCGAGTTCCTCTCCCACTGGGACCTCAGCCACCCGGGATGCCTTGGAAAACGAAAGGCGCGCTCACGTTCCAAAGAAAAGTCCGGACGGCGCTTGCCAATCAATCCCAAAGTCCCTTTCCACGCCCGCCTGGAGCCCGCAGAGGACCTGGGCTGGATCATGGACCAGGCAGAGATGATGAATAATGGACGGGCGGCTTTGCCTAATGGGTCCATTCGAGCACCTGGCTCCGTCAAAGAACTCTCTTCCCCCGCGGGGCCCAAGAAAACCCTGGGAGTACAGCCATCTATGAGATGAGCCCTGCACCCAACACCCCAGAGACAGAAGGGAAGCAGCAGCAACCCGTCACACCTCTTCCTCCCCCGCCAACATACCCGGGATTCCCTCACCCTTCACCAATGCCGCCATCAAGTCGGAGCCAGAGAGCACGAATCCTGCCCCCAACTCGACCTCAAATGCACCACCACCTCCACTCCGACCACGGCGTCAAACAACAGCACAGCATCCTCAGCCATCAAGTCCTCCAGGTTTTCTTCCGATTCCTCCGTTAAGCCGCCCTCGAGCCTCTTTCATCCTAGCTCCAAGACTGAGTCACCAACAACCACCGTCATTTCTTCCTTGAAGCGTCCCGCCCTCCCCATCAAGGACTACGAGGACGACACAGAGGAAATGCTCTCGGACAGTATATACGACTACCGGAGCATGAGAGCCTGGCTCAATCACCCCGTCAAAAAATCTCGGCTGGAAGGACTTGTGGCGACTCCACAGCCTCCCGCCTCCCCGGGAATCAAATCCGACCCTGACAAACCCTCGCCCTTGCCAGGATCTTGCCCCAATCAACAGCAGCAGCAAAACAGCAGTGCATCAGAGAGTAACCCAGAGGGTCCGGACAATGGGATACCCAATGAGGAGGGTGGACTGCTGCCTGATGGACAAGTCGCCGCATTTCCTCAGTTTGATGAAAACGGAGAGCCCATGGACCTCAACAGCTCGGATGACAAGAACAAAGTAAGTGACATTGTTGCCTCCAATAAAGAAGAGAATTAACTTAAGGCAGTAAATGTAGCACGGTTGGGTTTAAAAAGATAAATATGTTTAAAAACTTACTTTCATTCGTGCCGTTGAATGATTTACAGTGTCTCAAACTACCCTCTTTTTTATTGCAACCCATGGCGTGCTAAAATTTAGATGTATATAACTCGCAGAAGGAGGATACTTGTTGGGTTATAAGGAAGATCTATATCAATAAGCTCATTAATTTTGCCATGCATAGAAAGCAGACAGTGAATTTATATATTATATTCCTCTCTTTTTTACCATTAAAAATATATTTATTTCCTTTTTCCAGCCCAACGAGGAAGACAAGAAAACTTGGTTGACATCTGATGGTTTGAAGCCCTCCATCAACGACTTAGACAATTTATTTGATGACTCCAGCGACGAGATCGAGGGCTCTGGGCTCCATCCCACGCCTCCGCACTCCAACAAATCCGTGATCAAGGAGGAAGATGACCCAAATGGATCCTCCTCAGGGCCCAAATTCACCAAGGGGAAGGCCATCGATCCCACGGGGAATCTCCCCCACGATCAGCTCGCCAAAATGTTCCCCACGCCACCTTCCCACGACCACAACCCCATTGCTTCCCCTGCAGACGCAGATCATATTGACATTAAGACTGAGACCCCGGGGAGTCCCTGGATCCCAGGGGGTCCTCTTCAAAACCCCGGCGGAGGATCCCTCTCCTCAGAGCTGCTCCATGAGGACCTCCTGGACTTCACCACCTCCACTAAGTTCGGACCACTCAAGAAACTATACAGTGATGAGCTGCCTGCGCTTAAAGTACCTCCGGAATGCATTTACAAACCATCATCGTCATCCGCAACAAAGAGTAGCACCAGTGGCACCAACACCAACAGTTCCCAGCATCATCCCACCCAGCAGCAGCAGCATTGTCAACAACAACAGTCCCAAACATTTAGGTGGTGGGAGTAGTAGCTCATTAATATTTGAGGGGACTCGTTCTCTTATTCATGATTCTTTCTTTCTATTTTTTATAGGGATGGATCTCATCCACCAGGGACCAATGCAGGTACCCTTCGGGTCCCTTAACGCCAAGCATGAAGCCGGGCATGTCTCCTATATCTCCACTGACCTCTGTGGAAGGCCCCCGATCCCATCACGGCATCGCCTCCTCCCCCGTTCCCTCAGGATACAAAAAGCCGAGTTCTTCTTCCTCTCCAGAGGGCAAGTCGAATAATGTCCCTCCCAGCAGCAGGGATGTCATACTTGCGGACTCCCTGGTGCTCAATCTCCTGCTCTCCGAGAGCCTTCTCAACATATTCCGGGACCACAACTTTGACAGTTGTACCATGTGCGTCTGCAGCAACGAAGGGAACATCAAGGGCCGGGACGCCTCCTCTTACAACTATCCCGAAGGGGACGAGGAGCTGTGTAACTGTAACTGCGGCTACAGCGCCATTCGAAACAGGAGAACGGCCTACCAGTCCGGACTCTTCTATGAGGATGAATCCGAAGTCACTTCACTCACGGAGGACCTCTACTTCAGGAAGAAACCCTCTCTACTCATGTTACTCAATGAATACGGAGCCAATCAAACCCCTGCGAATAACAGCAACAATAGTAATAGTAATGCTGTTGTGAATAATACCGGTGGAACAACCAACACTTCCAATAACCCTCAACCATCTCCCACAGTCGCCAACACCAATGGCGGCGGCGGGAGTGCATCTGCTTCCAGCAATACTTCCAACAATACCAACAGCAGCTCCTCCTCTGCATCCTCAAGTATAGTGGACTCCATTCCACAAGTCTACTGGAGCTTCTGACGAAGCAGGTTTCCTTCCACCCTTCCTGTTCTTTCGACAGCCTCCTCAAGTACTCTGAGGAGTATCTGAAATCCTCCTCCGCCCAGAGCCTCCACAGCATCAGCCCCGTGGAGCTCAATGACGGCAACGACGTCATTTTCCTTGCGTTGAACCAAGTCAAGTCCTCGGGCTCCTCCTTCCTCCTCCTCCTCCTCCTCTTCCAAGCTCGATGAATCTCAAAGGGACTCCTGCCTGCATAAATGGACCTGGTTCACGCCGAGGGCCCTTACTGCTCAGAAGACATCCTCCGGGTCATGAAGTCCCTCCAGCCCATCCTCAACGAGACCCTCCACGTCAGATCCAAAGCCGGGGGCTCCAACAAGAACCTCTGCGTCCAGGGCCCACTCACCTGGAGGCAGTTTCACCGCATGGCCGGACCCTCTACGAAAGGAAACACGGACGACCAGGTGGAGCCACTCCCGTGCCCTCCGTCACCGTGGGATACGAAAAAGACTTCCTCTCCATCTCTCCCTTAGCACTACACTTCTGGGAAAGCCTCTCCCTTGAGCCTTCGCACAGCCAAGAGACATTGCATACATCGTTGTGGCACCGGACAATGAACTCATTCTCACCTCTGTCAAGGACTTTTACAGAAACCTGAGCAGTATTTATGAGGTGGGAAGAGATTTATACAGCTCTAATGGTTCAACATTATTTAATCATCATATTCTTTGTATTGTAGATGTGCCACTTGGGTAAGCACGTGCCCATCACACATCGACTCCAGGACGGTTGTACTTAAAGTCGGAAGATCTGCAGCTGTCAAACTCGCAGACTCGGACATTGAAGAGTGGTTTAGGCTAATTGGAGACTCTCACATTGCAGCACTCTTGAAATTATATGCTCAGGTAATAAAAGAAGTTTTTGTATATTAGCAGCAAAAAGCTTTAATTAATTTGCAATTTATGGACTGATTTCTAAGCTAATAATTTGTCATTGTTAATTGTTGTGGCGCCCTGTAAATACTAAGTAGTAGTAAGCATAAGGAAGAGCTTCTATAATGTGCTCACCCCTCGTGATATCATGGCTCGTCTTTTCACGATTTTCTTAAACTTGTGACCAAATCATGGCATGAAAAAGAAAAAGCGAATGTATATAAAAAGTCGAGACTTGATTTCCACAATTGTTTGTGCCTCTTTTATTCACTCGATTCCAATGTTGTATACATTTTCGCAACTTCATATTTATCAAGGTTTGGACTTTTTGGTCGCGACGATCCCGACGTTGGAAGCATTCAAACTATTATTATTCTGTCCATTTTATAGTCAAGAACACTATGAAGCTATGAAAATATGTTATGAACTGACTAGTATTTAAATCAGATAATAATCTTCATAATATTTATTTTGGATTAAGGCTAGCATATTTTTAGCTTGAGGCATGTGTTATACAAGTAATCTCTTTGAAGGAAAAAATCAAGATGAACTTTTTTCTATAATGGACCATAATGTTAATTCTTATGGTTTCAAAATAATCAATTTCATCAAGCCAAACAACGAAGAGTGGAAGTGTCAACGTTTATTTTCTATACGTTATATAGTTGTTTTAAGCTTTTAGAGTTTTCTTAAGCTCCATGGACTAATCTGAGTGACTGTCTTATCATTTCAGGTTTGTCGCCACTTCCTTCTTCCACATTTGAACACGATTCCCTTGGACCGTAGTTTGCTTCGTCCGGAGAAGGTGAAGGAAGCGGAGAAGTCTGTGATGGCCCCTCCCTCTTGCCTCCCTGGGACCGCGGGCGAAGCGGGGGCTCCTCCCAAGCCCCCAGAGCTGCCCTCCGAGTCCCCAGAGGCCGCCAAGGAGAGCAGCCCCAACGAGGGAGACGAGCCCGAGTGTGGTGAAGCCCCCGCCATCGTTATCTACATGGTGGACCCCTTCACCTTGGGCTCCGAGGGCTGCAACCTGGAGGCCTCACGACTGACAGCCCTGGGCCTTCTCCGCTGCTTCAATCAGCTCCTGCCCTCCCTCAACGACTCACTCAAACACAACGTATACCTTCAGTTAGTCTCCCTGGACAACATCCTGGAGCTGGCCGCCTCTCCAAGCAACAGCCGTATGCGCAGCCAGCTCAAGGGCATGGCTTTCTCAGTCTACTCCATGGCGCAAAAGCCCCTCACCTACACGAAAGACTGCAAGAGCCTCACGGGCTTTGGACCCGCATCCAACACGGAAAAGTACCTCAAGGCGCACGAGGAAAAACTGCGCCTCGTCCGGCAGCTCCGATGTCCCATTTTTGTCCTTTCGCCCCTGGAGGACGCCTCCTCAGTGGGAGAGAGGTCCTCCGTGCTCTTTTGCAACTATTGCCTCAGTGAGGACCAACACTGGCTCCTAGCATCATGCTCAGACGATCGAGGGGAACTCCTCAAAACCGTGGTCATCAATATCGAAATCCCAAACAAGTCACGGAGGAAAAAGGCTTCTGCGCGACGAGTCGGCCTGGGTAAACTCATGGACTGGATCCTCGGGATCATGGCCCTAAGCCTCACTTCTTGGCGACTCGTCGTTGGTCGCTTGGGCCGCATCGGACATGGAGAGCTCAGAGGTATAGGACATATCTCACTTATCATAGTAATAGTAATAATCATGACTGGGTTTTTTTCCTTCCTTCAGGATGGAGTGTTTTACTGAGTCGTGCCTCCTTGAAGAAAGCCTCCAAGCAGCTACGAGAGATGTGTAGTTGGACTTCAGATGTTCCTTCCATATTATCGGCCTGCCTGGTGTCTCTGGAACCAGACTCGGTCCTCCGAGTCATGGCGGATCAGTTCACGCCGGATGAGCGCTTTGGGAAAGCCGCTTCTAATTGTCAGTTATCCACACCAAAGGATGTTAGTTGTACTCATATTCTCGTGTTTCCTACCTCAGCCACTGCTCAGGTAATGCTCATCTGTTTTAAGAAGGAAAAATTGCATCAAATAAATTTATAGTTTAATAATTTATTAATTATCCGTGCTAATCATTTGGTACTTCTTGGTATGGGAACTATATAATGAAAGAAATGTATGTAAATGTTAAATCACTAAAAAAAAAGGCCAACATAATGATCATATATGATTATCGTAAAAAGCGTGGTTTTTGTATTCAGTAGATGATGGCATTTGTATTATCATATTTTGTACTTCCCATACCTAAAATTATAACTAGCAATTTTTGGAAAAAGAAGAATTGATTAGTATTATATGTCCCTAAAGCATCTCATTAAGTAGTAATAAAAATACTTTATATGAGTGGAGTTCTCCACTTTGTTTTTCGTTACCATTTCTTTCGGACTCAATGATATGTAAATATCTTTTTTTTTTTGTATTTTGTATTACAGTCTACACAAGAGGCCTTCCGCGACCATCAAGATGTGAACTCGAACGAGTTTGAGTTCGACCTTCCGAATTTGGAGGACATTAACAGCGGTGACGACGGTGGCATGGACATTAACTTTGGGGATCTCTTTGAGGAGTCTTATGACAACGCAATGAGCCCGGGTAGTCCCGGGAAGCGTAACTCCCAGCCTGCTTCCCCCGGCGGTGGAAAGGGTGATGCCTTCCGCTACGGGCAAGAGGAGCCCGGTGAGCGGATCGAAATCCTCCAGCAGCCCCTGGCCCTGGGGTACCTCGTCTCTACGGCCAAGACGGGGGTCATGCCCAGATGGTTCTGGGCCTCCTGTCCGCACCTAGAGACAGTCTGTCCCGTCTTCCTCAAGTCCGCCCTACACATCAACATCACGTCCATTCACTCTGGAGTGGACGATGGACTCACACCACAGACTGCTGCATCCGGGAGAGTACACTCACTGGACTCCAATTACACCACGGATGTACTAAGGTAAGAAATAACCACCCCTAAAAATACTCTTCTAGCACTATTGTGGCGTCAGACGCTAAGAACCTGAAAAGCCCCCTACTATTCTATAGAAGAAACATTTTTGACAATTTATTCCCATCATTTTTGCAGGATCTTGTCGATCCATTGAACTCTTATACAAATGTAATAAGATAACACCTAGAATCCTGATATTATAGTTGATTTTTTTAATCACCTCCCTTCCATAAAAATTGCTAGACGTTGTTTGGCAGTGCAGATAATGTGATATAAAGTTAGTTTCTCTACTTTTTTCTTGTTACTTCAGGGAGTTTATTATACTGATGTCCAAATAATAAATTATTTTGTATTTACTAAAACTCAGATTTATAAAACGAAGTTGATCTGACAATCTACAAAATTAAAATACGTTACGCAAGTATTAGCAGAAATCAGTTGTTTTTTAGATGTATAAGATTATGAAGAAATTGAAGTCAGGAATTTCATTTTGAGAAATAAAAATCCACGATAAAATTTTCATTATATATATACATGCAGTAAAATATTAGTATAAATATTGCATATTATAATTTAGATACACATATTATTTTTTAAATCCAATGAAAACGCTCATAAATATATATAGAGTTGTGATTCAACACATAATATTATTATTCTGTTAATCATATCTACAGAGTACTAAATACTATTATTGTATAAACTTCTTTCTGACTGTAGTTTAATTAGCTCTCATTTTGAACATTCATTATCTCCTTTGATTGCATAGGTATGTCTTGGAGGGTTACAACGCCCTATCCTGGCTGTCCCTGGACTCCACCACCCGTGATCGGCAGTCATGTCTTCCTATACACGTCCAAGTTCTTACGAGAATGTACGGAGCCCTTGCCTCACTCTTATAGGGGATCCCTCTACTGCACACACACACGTCATAACACAACAACAACAACAACGAGAACAACAAAAACAACCTCCCTCTCACAAACACACTCAAAAGAAGAAGAAGAAGAATTTCACATGCAACCATTTTATTCAAAATAAATATGTGGCGTCGTCGTCTTCAGGTGCTAAGATAAGTGTTGGATGAACCCAATGAAGGTTCGGAAACAATCAGTTACACCGGTATTTTTAACTAACAACCATACACACACACTATATTCCTACTACATAATTACTACATAGCTATTGTTATATCCTCATCCTCCTACTGGCCACAAAGCCAATATCATCCTAATCAGTGTATCCCAAGTGATGGGAGAGACTTGGAATCATCCTCATCAAGAGAAACATCTTTAAAAAACCCACACACAGCTCCTACGATTATTACTACTTCTACTACTCTGTTTATGTTGATATTATTATTACTAGTAATATAAATTATATATATATTATATTATTATTATTATCTCTTTCCAGTGTTTTATATAGTACTCTACTATTACAACAAAACTTCTTCATACATACATATAAAGTATAAATAATATTAATAATAATTCAACACTTTCACAATTTTAATTTACTATGTCTGAATTTTTAATGCCCTTCTCTAGTATAAATAAACTTGATCACTCAACAACAGTATTTACATCCCTTGGATCAGTCTTTTCCCTCTTGGCGGAGTCTCAGTTAGAAAAAATATTCAAAGATCTGTAATATCATAATAATGTTTAAGCTGCAATGGGAATAGCCTGCAAAGCAAACATTTGATTGGCTTTGTGGCATCACGTGGTATGACTTACCTCGCAATCCATTGGCCAGTTGTACAGGTGCAGTTGAACAAAGCAATCTGTTCCGATGAAGTGATCCTTCAAAGCTTTAAATCCCTTCATGATGGGATCGTTATAGGCTTGTATTGGAATAAGATAGGTCTGCCAGGTGGAGACCACCTGAATTTGAATCTTAACTTTATTCTGATGTTTGGATTTTACATTGTAAAGCAAATATGATAATGATACTTACGGAAGTGATCGGTCGAATAAAATATGGAAGAGGATTAAAATGCTTATGGTCAATCCATGTTTATCTATATGCCATTAACACCACCTTATTTAACAGCTGACAATAGAGGAGAAGAAGGAATAATAAGCTTAGACATAAATTCAAACACTCTGATTAACTAATAAAAATGAATTTGAGTAAGTTAAACTTTCCTAACAAAGGAACACTTTCAAGACATAGACATGCGTGGCTATCATAAGAAGTCAAACGTAAGATAATGAATGTCGAAAATGTGTCTCTTAATAGTGCAAGTTTTCTAGTGAGCAACAACCATGGAATTCATATTATTCATTTTAAGTACAGCAAATATTTGAAAACGCTCGGTTTCTAGGCATGAACGTATTGTTCTTTTTTTAGATTCATTTGCTTGTTATTATAATTCTGAAAAACTAATACGCTTATGGTAATCAAAAAATATAGTTGCTACCTATCTATTTAGTAAAATTAAAATGCTAGCTATGCGTAACGCGTATAAGAAATATATGTGCATATCCAGGAATCGTAGAATTATCTTGTACGTAGGAATGCTCTGCTTTTCACCTATTTTTTTAATACAGAATCTTACAGAGCAGCGACTACCGAATGTAAATCGGTATTCGATACTACCGACAGTAGATTCCAAATACCGAACCGATTATACGATATTCGGTAGAAACTGCCGAATACCGTACCCATTGACAATCTGTACGGTATATTTGAAAGTATGACTTTGGTGACATTCACATAGAGACATAAAGATATAAAGAGCTTATTCCTTCAATAGCAGAGAAACATCGTTCAACTGTCGCTTTGCCCAAGCTCTCTCTTGTGTGAAGAACTTGAACTTCGCAAAATAAATAAACAACTACAACTTATAGTACTATAGAACAGATACATAAATATACATTCAATATAAGCTTATGCTATGTATTGAATACTAGAGTACCTGAAAGTGCATTTAATATCGGACAATGATGGACAGTAAATGAAAAAAATCTATAACCTTCCATTTACTACAAAATCCAAGCACATATAATTTATATAAGATTAGTATGAATTAAATTTCAAATAATCTCTACAAAAATATAACAAATTATGTACTTAATTGTTATAAATTGTCCGATATTAAATGCATATGAAGAAGTCACAGAGCAGATGCATAAATAAATTTCTCTGTTTTTTATCTACTGTACCGAATATCGATCGATACTGTAGATATATAATAAAATCTACCGAACCGGCGGTAGATTTTTCTACCGAATCCCAGCTTAGAAATCTTATATATTTCTTATACTTTAAACGGGAGGTATGCATTTAGAAAGCTTTACGTTATGTCGAAATTGCGTTCCGTTTGAAAATTCATGGATCATTGTAAACTGCATTTCATTAGATATAAGTATATCTATTGCGTTACTTAGGAACATCTTGGATAACATGAAATTTGATGCAAATGAATTTCTATCTAGAAAAAAAGGCCTCACATAATGTCATCCTCAACCACAAATGCATAGCAAAAAAGGACATTTCAAAGGAATTTTTTTCAATCACTATCTAATGAAATTGGGCTATTATGTGACTCACTTAAATTGAAGTCAAATCCTTGATTGTATTGTTGATAGTGTCCTTCGGTTTGTTGAGGGGATACTCCACTAGGAGTCACATCATCACATAATGATAATCATAACATTTTAGAAACTATATATTTAATATATTTTACTTTTGAAGTCAAATTTTGAAAATAATTCTTATTACAAGAGAAGAATTATTAAAATCATTTCGACTTTCTAGAAGTCACATTACATCTTTGTATCTAGCTTTTTTTTGTCTCATCAAGTCACTTCAATCTTTATTTAAATGTTTTTTGGTATAACTGAGATGAGGAAAATTATGCATAAACACTAATAATTTTCCCATTTTTTGAAGACTAAATAACGTCAAAAAAGGACAAAAAAGATATAATTATTTGTTTATAAGTAGTAAAGTCAAAGACTTGATAAAATTAAAGTGTTACAGCCCCTTTCAATCGTAAAAAATCAAGTATGAGGATTATAAATGTATTTTTATTAACACTATGTTTTATCCAATTTGTCATATTCTATTTCACTGTTCAAATAAATGCACAAGTAGATAAAAACGATTTTAATTCGTTGAGTAAATATCTCAATATTTAATTTAGGTCTCTAAGCTCGAATTTAACCAATTGGGAAAAAGATCTACGAGTTGACATAAGAAAATACCCTCAAAATACCCTTCATAATGTTATGAATATAATTATCTTTTTTATTTTTCCCTATAAAGTATATGCTGTTAAGCTTAAGAATGGCAAAAACTTTGGTCTGGTTTGACGTATTGTCGTCAGAGCCGAACTATGATGCCCAATGTTCAGATGAATAGATGGCAGCGGTTCCTAAATTTTTCTAAAAGAAAACTAAACGCCTGGTTCAATTTATGACGGGCCATTGTCTCCTCCGAAGGCACTTGCATGTAATGCATCCATTGCAAAGTTCACTGTGCAGAGCTGTGGTGAAGCGGATGAAGATCCAATCCATTTGGCTCGTGACTGCCCATGTTTTGAGTTGGAAAGAAGAATTTTTCTCAAGAGGAACGAGGATTCTGGAGACCAACCAATCTCCAATCAGTATAATTTCATTGTTGGTACAAGATTGGAGATTGGCTCACTACCACGCCATCTTTGAATAATGGTCAGGACGGATCGACATAGATGACCGGATTGGTCACTATTGCGAGGGCACCATAAGTTTAATTTCATTTTACATGTGCCCGTTCTGTTATTTATTGATTGTAAATACGGAGTAGCAATAAAAATTATATATTTTAAAAAAATGCTGTTAAGCTTCTCGTAGGCTAACGGAAACTGCAATTTAATGCAGCAACTCGCATGGCATATACCCTAAAGATGAGGTATATTTCATTTACATGCTTTACAAACGATGGACAATCAACAATAAATAATTTAAAACAACATACTAAAACGTGCTGACCTATAAGAGTGTGGCATTTTTAAATTCAGAGAATCCCAAAAACATTCTATAATCTTCATAATGTTATCAATATATGCAAGTGAAGTATTCTTAATTTCACGGTGGTGCACCCTAAACTGTATGAAGAGGTAAAGGTTTTGAAAAATATTTTTGATTAAAAAATATTATTTCGAATTCAAAGTCCCGAGTCCAGTACAATAACTTGGTTGTGGCTGAGGCTCATCGATTAAAGAAGAGTAAAGCTCCAAAAAATATAGTGTTATGTACACCTGGCATCCAAACCAACTCCTATCCTATTTTAATCCCTGCTGAATTAACTTAGGTCTCGTTTATATAGACATGCTTGCTGTCATAATAAATTTGTTAGAAATGCTCAATATAAATGGCAATGTATTACGTAATTCAAATGATTAGTGTATGAACTGGCTTTTTTGCTTGTTTAATCGTTAATTATACCTTCGAATTAATAAGTATTTGAAAATAGTTTACCTCCAATTCGTTTAACTTAAACCATTCACTTTTTCTTTAAAATTATAATTTTTATAATCCCTTTCGGAGCAATAAACATCCAATTATTGTTTAAAAAAAATATTATATTATTATTATGTATATGGTATCATCAATTGAATCTTTTCTGAAATTTATTTCCATCCATGTTTTTTATGATGGAAGTAATATAATTTCAACCTCCGTGTACATTAGGGTTGTTCTTATTTTTCAAATGTTTGAAATGTTAGCCATTGAGTGGATTTTCTGTTTCTTGGTGATAAAAGAAGACGACATACAAAGTTTGAACAAAATCGGTCAACATTACGAGGTCGCGCAAAGAGGTCAAAGTTTTAAAAATTTAGTAAAAATATAGTTTCCCGCCAATTTCTTCAAAATGGTGGACGTTACAGACTTCAATAATAATTATTAATTTAAAGGAAATCTAATTTACTACCAGACGTATGTTTGATGTTTTTTAATAAAACAAAGTTTTCAGTAAAAACAAAGCAAGAAAGGAGTGAGTATTGTTAGCTTATTTCATAGCTTTTTTGTATCAATTAACTTCACTCGCCTGTAGAAGATGACTTGTTCGCTTCAGAGTAAAATAGTACTTTTAAGTTTAGTAAAACTTTAGATGATAAATCCAAAAATGACCTTGGTTGCATTCTATCAGTTCAGAATTCAGTACAATCTGAGTTTACATCATATGATTCAGAGCCTGTATTGACCTATAAGAAATCGATTATGAAAAAAATAAATAATAATTTGTTTCTTAGATTTGCGTCAAGGTATCCTCTCAAAATTTTACTTTGTCTCTGACGCATACATAATCCATTATATGCGTCATTTTGTACGCAAAATAGGCTTTTTTAAAGGTACATATAACTCTCTACTTATTAAACTCACATGATTTAGTATACCAAAATATTAAAGCTGGTTAACCAAGCTTTCATTTGATATGTTTGGTGTTCTAAAAATCGCTATACTTTAAGAGATATAAGCAAATACGTACTGTCCCCCAAAAATTGATCTTTTGATATGAGAATATACGATTACCATTTGGTAACGCCAGTTAGTGTTGCCTGGATAGCAAGAAAAAAGAAGGGAGAGAAGGGAGGAAAATACCCCCTCCCTTCTCTTTCTCTTTCTATCCAGGTAACACTAACACTATTACCAGATGGTAATCGTATATTCTCATATCAAAAGACAATTTTTGGGGACAGTACGTATTTGCTTATATCTCTTAAAGTATAGCGATTTTTAGAACACCAAACATATCAAATGAAAGCTTGGTTAACCAGCTTTAATATTTTGGTATACTAAATCATGTGAGTTTAATAAGTAGAGAGTTATATGTACATTAAAAAAAGCCTATTTTGCGTACAAAATGACGCATATAATGGATTATGTATGCGTCAGAGACAAAGTAAAATTTTGAGAGGATACCTTGACGCAAATCTAAGAAACAAATTATTATTTATTTTTTTCATAATCGATTTCTTATAGGTCAATACAGGCTCTGAATCATATGATGTAAACTCAGATTGTACTGAATTCTGAATTGATAGAATGCAACCAAGGTCATTTTTGGATTTATCATCTAAAGTTTTACTAAACTTAAAAGTACTATTTTACTCTGAAGCGAACAAGTCATCTTCTACAGGCGAGTGAAGTTAATTGATACAAAAAGCTATGAAATAAGCTAACAATACTCACTCCCTTTCTTGCTTTGTTTTTACTGAAAACTTTGTTTTATTAAAAAACATCAAACATACGTCTGGTAGTAAATTAGATTTCCTTTAAATTAATAATTATTATTGAAGTCTGTAACGTCCACCATTTTGAAGAAATTTGCGGGAAACTATATTTTTACTAAATTTTTAAAACTTTGACCTCTTTGCGCGACCTCGTAATGTTGACCGATTTTGTTCAAACTTTGTATGTCGTCTTCTTTTATCACCAAGAAACAGAAAATCCACTCAATGGCTAACATTTCAAACATTTGAAAAATAAGAACAACCCTAATGTACATGCATCAAATGGTAATAAAATATTTACGTCCATCCATTTATGAGAAAAATGAAAGTCCTTCTAAACCCTCATAAACATTTTTGTAGTGGAACCCGTCTTCCTGACGTCAGTAAAATATATCATTGACATTTAAGCTACTTTTTAGGGACTCAAGGCTAAGGTTGAATAAAATCCATGAATTCAGGATTTATAAGAAATTCTTATAAATCATGAATTCATGGATTTTATTTAAGATAAGATTTTATTAAGAATATACAGGAATGCAAATGTGGTAAGGGGGGGGAAGTCCACAACTTGCATATACATGTATAGTCGAACGCCTTGGTAGCCAAAACCATTACTGCTTGGGTTCTAAGATATAAAATATGCCCAAATCAATGACATCTCTACATGGTCCCTCACTTTCTTCCCGTCAACGTTTTTTTACGATTGTTATAGTTATTACTAGAGAAGGGGCGAAATAGTCCAAAATCTAGTCTCAAAAATATATTCAGTGCTCCTGGCTTTCCTGCGTAAAACGTCATCATCAGTCATCATTACATACACAAGAAGGGAAATCACTAGTATCAATAAACAAAGAGAAATAATGTTTCTTATTACTATGTGCATCGAGTCATTAAGTATCGTGAAGTTATTCTGCCCTATGTGAGTCCATAACAATGTCGACGAGGATGAGATGTTGGGCAACGGACATGCCGAGAGCCAAATCACACCTCAAAGAACATATACCATGGATGGAGCTACTCATCCCCCTGGACCTTACTTATCGTGTGTAGGACACCCTTCTTCCCTCCCGCGTGTGGGGGATCCATTGGTCATTCTCTTCTTTAATAACCTGGAAGACCTCTGGAGTCCCCCCAGGATTTCCCTTTCCCCGATGGATCCCTGCCGTCACGTGATTGTGGACAGACGGGACGAGCAACACCTCTTTCTCTACAGAAGGATCCTTGGCAGTGGCGTTACTGATAATCCTGGAGCCCTCCTGCAAGGAGGAAAGTTAGGGTCCTTTCGTCACAGTGATGAGGCCCCTCTCTGCTAGGGGCCTCTCGCATTGCATCACTTGCTTAGACTACAGAACGCCCTGATCCTTTGTCTCCTCAAGGTGGCTTCCCGGTTGTGCCGGAGGACACAACAGTAAGTATTTGCCTCTGTCAATTCTAGGCCAATAATAATAGTGTTTCTTTTCCAAGAACCGATTCCATCATAATCTGTTTGAGACACCATGGAACGCTTCTTCAACTTTAATACTTCTGCAGGCCGAGGACCACTTCATATGATAATCATACGTGGGAGGAAGCAACTATGCTGGCTGAGGACCGACGTTGATATAATCGTTCTTGTTGGAACCTAACTCTCCCTGGACGACATGATCACAATGACTTATCTCTCCGCCGACAAATGGCCCTCTTCGATAGAAATAAACTATATACTGAGACAGTCCCGCTGCTGGCAGATTCCCATCATAAAATTTAAGTATTGACGCAGCAATAGTTTCTTAAAGATTACATATACTTATTTAGTCTTGCGTCAGGACAATAACATTCCACATTCAAAGTATATTTTTATTTCATAAATTATCAATTAAATGAATACTACTATACAACTAATAAATAATGTACATATTAAGATTTAACATCATCATATACTTTTATTTAATAATTATCAATATATAAATATATCAAGGGTTAACGTAACAAGAAGGATTTGTCAATTGTCTATATGCAAGGGAAGTTTGTATTTTTTGAATGGAAGAAATATATTTTTGTGTAGAAGTAATTTATCAAAAAATAATACAACAAAAGCCTGCTTTGGAATCTGAACAACTGTTTGGCACTGCAACAGTAACCCTGGCACAGTAAGGCCTCACTATCCTAGCTCTATTTATTCTTGAAACACTCACAGCTTACAAGTGACGTCATAGGGGATCAATGACGTTACAATGAAGCAGGCCGTAACCAGAAAAAATAAGTAGGTGGGCATTTTATTTTTAAAGGGGGCATTTTAATAATAGTGGTAAAGTAGTATATTACTGTTCAATCTTGGACTGGGGGGGGGGGGGGCATTGCCCCTAATCCCCCCCGTGGTTATGGCACTGCAATGAAAAATACAACCCGCACAGGAGGATTTGCAGCACGCTCTTACTTTGATTTCAACAGTGAAGGTTTTTTTATATTTTTGTATGTCAACTGCTAAGATAATACAATACTTCAAAGAATATTCTTCAGCAGTACAGTATAGTAAATTGTCGAGAATGCCTCTTTGCGCCGCATTTAATTGCAAATATAAGTCCGAGGATACCAGAAAACATTAGTTCCCAAGGATGAATCGCTTGCACGGTAAATTTATCAATTATTTTCATCTTCTATTTCATTGTCCTATATTATACTATATTTTCTCATTATTTATTAAGAGAGTAGGTACGGAACATGGCAAGGCAAACTTTCGACATAATAAAGCATCTGTGTTATGTTCGAATCATTTTGAAACACAATGTTACAATAATCTTCGATTCAAAGCGCCTTCACCTTAAAAAAGATGCACTTTCTACAATATTCAAGAATTACGGATCATACCAGGAAATAATACAGCGACAGAGTTCAAAACGTCCTCCATCCAAATAAGATAATTTTTTGAACCAATACTAAAATAAATTATTCAGAAATTTTTTGAATCGATATTATTTAAGATGAAATTAAATTTCTATCGATCTTATTTAACAAAGAGTATTTTTAAATTAGGTTTGGTTGATTTGGCAAAATATGTTGCGAACTTCAGTTTATGGTGCAAAAGTAGAAAAAACTAAATCCTTTCTCTAACAATGATAATTTTTTAGACTTGATGAATGGGCAATAGATGGCTGAAAGAAAATCAAGGGGAAACGGAGGAACATAAAAAAACGATTGCAGCAAAATAGTCGAAAGAATATCCTCAGATCATATTTTCTTTTGATGACGTGATCTTCTCAAAAGAAAAATACATCGAAAAGTCGGAAAGAGTGGAGTATCTGGAAAAAAAAAAGTAAGATCGAAAAAAAGTCAGATTATAATAGAAATGACAAATGTAAGTCAGTTGTTTTGTATCATTATAGCTGTCAAAATCATGTAAGGAAAATAAAAATATTATGAACATTCATTAAACCATCGTTTAGTTGATATAATAACAGGTAAAAAGATAATATAAAAAGATAATCATTCCATAAAATTATAGGGATAATTTAAATAAATAAAAAACTTCATAGA
>CP045900.1:3612046-3691473 GCA_013387185.1 Caligus rogercresseyi | reverse complement strand
TACAGGCTTGTGAGCGATCAGGAAAAAAATAGCGATCCGATCAAAAATAGCGATCAGAAAATCTTTGCGATATAGGATAGACGATCAGGGATTTTTTCCGATCAGCGATCCGATCAATTATTGCGATCAACAAAAAAAAAGAACCTATGTAATACTAATTCTAAGTAATGTGTTTTAATGTATATACAGTCAAACCTTTTTAAGTATTCATCTTTAATGGCATGAAAATGATTGTTTCCCATAGCTTATTAGCTCCAAAATAACGATTCTCCATAGGCCGCCTTATGCTGTCTATTTTAGGACAAAAATATCAGAATGAGTGTTTCGAATAGCCTATGAGCTCCAACACTTGCTGCTCCAATTGACGGTATGTCTACATATTTTACAAGAGATACCAGAATAAATGTTTCCCATAGCCTATGAGCTCCAAACAATGACTTCTCCATAGTCGCCTGTCTTATATTTTGGACAAAAATATATCAGATAACACACACTGGCTTTTTCTATTAGTATTAGTCTGTAGTTTGTGTTTTCTAAACAAATATTAGTTGTTGGTATGTATTTTGGTTAATGTGACAGCTAGTTAATTTTAAGAAAGTAGGTTTGTCTCAAAAATCCTATTACAACTTTTTTAGTAATAGTTATTTTATACAACTTGATCGGATCGCTAGTTTATATGATTTTCTTACGATCAAAAGAGTATAAAGATCAGGACCTTTTGCGATACTGCGATCCGTCGATCAAATATCGCTATATCGCTTTGATCGCCGATCAGAAAAAACTCCGAATCAACAAGCCTGCTATTTGATATCAATCTTGTTCCCAAAGGATTATGACCACAAGCTTTGTGACTACAGCTTTGTGACTACAGGTTTGTCACTATACAGGTTTGTGACTACACAGTTTGTGACTATACAGTTTTTTGACTACACAGTTTTGCAGGCTTGTGAGTGTCAGAAAAAATAGCGATCCGATCAAAAATAGCGATCAGAATTCTTTGGATATAGCGATATAACGATCAGTATTTTTCCGATCACGATCCGATCAATTTAATTGCGATCAACAAAAAAATTACCTATGTAATACTAATTCTAGTAAAAATTTAAATGTATATACAGTCAAACCTTTATAAGTATTCATCTTTATATGCAATGGAATGGTTGTTTCCCATAGCCTTTGAGCTCCAAAATAACGACTTCTCCATAGGTGCCTGTCTGTATATTTTAGGACAAAATATCAGAATGATTGTTCTCATAGCCTATGAGCTCCAACACTCTGGCTCCACAATTGGCATAGTGTCTGCATATTTTAAGACAGGACATGCCAGAATAAATGTTTCCCTAGCCTATGAGCTCCAAAAAAATGACTTCTAAATAGTCGCCTGTCTGTATATTTTAGGACAAAAAATATATCGGATAGCACACACTGGCTTTTTCCATTAGTGGCTAGTCTGTATTTTGTGTTTTCTAAACAAATATTAGTCGTGTAACGAATTTTGGTCATGTGACAGCTAGTTAAGTTTTAGGAAATGTAGGCTTTTCTCAAAAACCTTATTACAACATTTTTTTTTTTTTTTTAGTTATTTTTACAAATTGAATCGGATCGCTATTTTTTTTGTGATTTCTTACGATCAAAAGATATAAAGATCAGGACCTTTGCGATACTCCGATCAGCGATCAAATATCGCTAATAATCGCTATTGATCGCCGATCAGAAAAACTCCGATCACAAGCCTGCAGGTTTGTGACTATACAGGTTTGTGACTGTACAGGTTTATGACTACACAGACTTGGGACCAAGTGTTAGGGGTCGTACACAATCACACAATGCTATATGAGTTAATATGTCTCAATGAGTTTTTTGGTATTGATTTGGGTTGGCGAGATGAATTATTCAATGTGAGTTGGTATTCCAGTTCCGCCATAGACCCTGGGAGGGGCAAATAAGACGGCCAAGAATTAAGACGGGGTAAAACTTGCTTCTGGGGTTATATTGGGGTTGGATTTGGGTTGGCGAGATGAATTATTCATTGTGAGTTGGTATTCCAGTTCCGCCATTGCCCCTCAGAGGGGCAAATATGACAGCCAAGATTTAAGACGGGGTAAAACTTGCTTTTGGGGTTATATTGGGGTTGGATTTGGGTTGGCGAGATGAATTATTCATTGTGAGTTGGTATTCCAGTTCCGCCAGTGCCCTGGGAGGGGCAAATAAGACGGCCAAGAATTAGAGTAGGTAAACTTGCTTTTGGGGTTATATTGGGGTTGGATTTGGGTTGGCGAGATGAATTATTCATTGTGAGTTGGTATTCCAGTTCCGCCATAGCCCCTGGGAGGGGCAAATAAGACGGCCAGGATTAAGAGTAGGTAAAACTTGCTTTTGGGGCTATATTGGGGTTGGAATTTAGAACTCCGTCGGGGTTGGAAATAAAATATATTTATTTTGATGCATGGAAGAATGAATTGCTATGCAAAAAAGAATAACTGTTATTCTTTTAATACGAATATGCATCTAACTAAGTACACTTTTTATGCGTGCATTTTGTGATGATTTTTTATTTCTTTATTTTTTTTTCAGTTACTAAATTCGCTATTCGAATTAGAATATATTAAAAACAGACTACTATTTTACCCTTATAAACTCACTCGAGTTTCGTTTAAAGTCTTCTGGAGGATAATGGAGCTTCAATTTTCAAATCTTCTAGGGGAATGAAGTTCTTCGATACGAAGGTTTTGATTACATCATCAAAAGGAATAACCCGGATAGAAGCATCACATGGAGATGCCGAATGGTCAATCGGTTCAAATGTGGAGCCATGATGAAGACTTTCAACACCCAAATTCTTACTCCTCCTACCAACCACTCACATGATGGAGATCCTTGCAATCAGAGATGAGGGCTGTAAAGTCAAGAATTAGAGAAAATGCTGGAAATCCAGATAACCACTCGCAAACTAAAGCAATTATGCTGAGGACTCTCGGAGGTATCAGACGACGTTTTGCAAAGGATGCCCCAAAAAGCAGCTCTTGAGGAAATGGTGAGAACCAGAGGCGTAAACAAATAAATGCAATTCCAAACCCAACGAGGAATAATTATGATATCCAGAGAAGTATCTCGACATTATTCTTTTTGATTCTGGAAAAAATGACCCTGAAAGAATATTGGGACTAAGAAAAAGAGAACTAGTGGAGTGCTTGTTGGATGCGGACTGGTTTTGTGATGGAACTTTTGAGCTTGTGCCGGAAATTTGGTTTCAACTGTACACAATCCATGCAAAAGTTGGGAGTAGTTACCCTCCCTGTATTTATTATCTCCTCCAAATAAAATGATCCAAACGTAAAGGAGAATGCTTCAAAACGTCAAAGAACTTTTAGATGGATACTGTCCCCGGAAAGTAGTCTTGGATTCGAAATTGCTGCAATGAGCGCTTTTGGGACTGAATGCCACCAAACAAAAATACCGGGATTCATGTATCTCAATCCATTATGAGAAGGTGGCAAAAATAGGCCTGAAGAAAAGATTTGATTCCCAGCCCTAATTGAACGTTCTTATAAAATGCCTTCCAGCTCTCAAATTTGTCCCTGAAGACGACGTATATAAATTACAAACACTAGTTAGACCTATTTAATTCTTCAATATACTCGATTTCAAACTATCCAATTTTGTTTGAGAGAGATCCATCAGGTCCGGGTGAGAGTTGACCTCCAAAGAAAAGTATTTTCACGGCATTGAATATAATCCAGTTCTCTTAAAATTTTAGGAGCAAATCAACCCTTTCTCCGAGTAACCTATAGGTGAAATCAAAAGTCAGATAAAATCAAATTAAGCCCCAATATCGCCTCAAAAGCAACTTTCATCCACTCTTAACTCATGTTCGTCACACTTGCCCCTCCGAGGGGCTATAGCGGAACTGGAATATCAACTCACAATGAATAATTCATCTCGCCAACCCAAATCCAACCCCAATATAACCCCAAAAGCAAGTTTTACCTACTCTTAATTCTTGGCCGTCTTATTTGCCCTCCCAGGGGCAATGGCGGAACTGGAATACCAACTCACAATGAATAATTCATCTCGCCAACCCAAATCCAAACCCCAATATAACCCCAAAAGCAAGTTTTACCCCCGTCTAAATTCTTGGCCGTCACATTTGCCCCTCTGAGGGCAATGGCGGAACTGGAATACCAACTCACAATGAATAATTCATCTCGCCAACCCAAATCCAACCCAATATAACCCCAAAAGCAGTTTTACCCCGTCTTAATTCTTGGCCGTCTTATTTGCCCCTCCCAGGGTCTATGGCGGAACTGGAATACCAACTCACATTGAATAATTCATCTTGCCAACCCAAATCCAATGCAAAAAAAACTCATTGAGACATATTAACTCATATAGCATTGTGTGATTTGTGTACGACCCCTAACACTTGGTCCCAAGTCTGTGTAGTCATAAACCTGTACAGTCACAAACCTGTATAGTCACAAACCTGTGTAGTCACAAAACTGTATAGTCACAACCTGTGTAGTCACAAACCTGTATAGTCACAAACCTGTAGTCACAAAGCTGTAGTCACAAAGCTTTGTGGTCATAATCCTTTGGGAACCGTCTAAGAAATTCCCTGTCTAAGAAGTGTCCGTGTCTAAGAAGTGTCCGTCTAAGAAATGGCTGTCTAGAAGTGTCCGTGTCTAGAAATGTCCGTCTAAGAAGTGTCCGTCTAAGAAATGGCTGTCTAACAAAAGTCCGGTTCCCAAAATTACAATACGATGTTTCAAAAACCATGAAAATATGAAATCAACTTACCCGGTATTGGATATATCTTGTTCTACTCTAAGAAAATGATCTTAGCAACTTCAAGAATACTCATAATAATGGCCCCAATCAGTTTTTTTGTTGCATATTTATCTTTTTTATTTATTCATTATATTTTGGATACAATAGTGGTCGGGATATATAGGAATGGAAATCTGGAGCTTAGCCTCGGTGCTTATAGATTATATGACAAAAACAGTCATAGAATCCGTAAGCACCAAGGCTAAGCTCCAGATTTCCATTCCTAGTGATATATCCAATTAGAAGATGGTCACAAATGAAATAATGATTAGACCAGCTTAAGAAATGAGGAAATCATAACCATTTTCGATTAAATAATTCATAATATCGTATGAACTTAAAGATCACTTAAATTATGTTCATGACACACAATATCACTGCAGTTTGATCTCAATATTATTGTGCTCTATACATGAAATCGTAACAGGACTAGCACCCCCAGACAACCAACCCCCGGACTAGCACCCCCCGTGCCATTACTAATATTCCTTATCCCTTAATATCCATTTATGAAGTTAACTATGTATTCTTTTGCATTTGTGTTTGAAAACTATGTTCCTTATATCTGTCATATATACATATGACCAGGCTTGTGAGCGTTCAGCTTTTTTTGCGTTCAGCGTTCTGTTCAGCGTCCAAAAAAAAAAAATAGCGTTCCGTTCAGCGTTCCGAAAAAGAAGTGATGCGTAGTGATGACGTTTTTTTTAAGAAAATAATTTCTTAAAAAAGTAATGCGTAGTGAAAACGTTTTTTTAGAAAATAATTTCCAAAAAAGTAATGCATAGTGATGACGTTTTTTTAGAAAAGAATTTCCAAAAGAAGTAATGCGTAGTGAGGACGTTTTTTTAGAAAATAATTTCCAAAAGAAGTAATGACGTTTTTTTCCGAAAAAAATCCAAGAAATGCTTGGAAAAATTGAACACTGAACGCAAAACTCTTTTTTTTTTGCGTTCAACGTTCAGCGTTAAAAAAAAAGTTGCGTTTTGTTCATTGAACGTGCGTTCAGCTGAACGCCGTTCAATTTTGCGTTTCGTTCACAAGCCTGCATATTACGAACATAAATTTAAAACATAAATTTAATTTTATCATTAAGAAACATAGGTAACTCATAAATGGACTTTAAGTGATAATAAATATTAGTAACGGGGGGGTAGTCCAGGGGGTGTGGTCCTAAACTCACCATTATATATTTGAGTTTCAACAAGTATTCCTTGGCTCTATACAACAACACAATGCGGCCTGTTTAGCCATATAATACTAAAAACCTTTAAGTGATGTCTTACACACGCCTGAAAATAGAAGGGGTACCAAACAAAGAAAATTTTCTTTGGTACCAAAAGGGAAAAATAAAATTAAGTATTAAGTAGAATATTTTCAAAACTCGTTTGTTCGTGTCCATGTCATATGTAGAGATAAAGGATATACGAGTACATAGAGAGCTTATTCCCTTCAGCTGTATTTTTGTGTCCAATATAAACAAAGTAATTGTACAACGTCCATCGTAAGCTGATGGTCTGTTTACGATGACAAATTACTTTGTTTATATTGGACACAAAAATACAGCTGAACGATGTTTCTCTGCTATGGAAGGGAATAAGCTCTCTATATCTTTATGGTCCATATGTAATAATTTTGTGTCGTAAAATGCCAAAAAAGTGTTTTACTCCTAAATGCAATCAAGGATACGGGAACTATGTACAAGGAGTATGTAGTATCTTTTCACTATTTCCTATTCAAAGAAAAGGAGCCAGAATTTTTAGATAAGTGGAAAAATGTGCTCTTTTGGTCACATAAGTCATAAGCTTCTTCTAGATGAGATTCCAAAATAATATTTGCTTCTCAATGTTTCCAATGAATCTGTAGAACGCAAACGAAAATACCGGAATATGAGGAAGGATGCTGTTTCATTTTTGTTTCTAAACTTCCCCAACTTCCATCTCCAGGCAAAGGAGAAGCCGATAGCTTCAAGAGCCAAGTCATTCAATGAACGGCAAATGATAAATTGCTTAACGACTCTTAATCTGTGACACATTAAATCACCTAGAAATCAAGATTCAAATGTATAAGCAATTCCGGATTATATTTCTGTTTACAGAAGGAATATGTATTGTTTTTTTAATATTATTATCGTAAGATGGCAATGCCAATAATAATGTCAAGTCTGAAAATATATTGTGATATGTCTGCGCAATGAACCAGGGAGTAGAACATTCCACAACCCTTCCATAATTAATAAAAAGGGCAAAAAATTGTCATCTATCATAGAAGTTATCAATATATTGTCATTTTTCAAAAACAATTGTGAAGATGAGCCTTCTCTGACTTTAGAAACTTATTTTTTCAATGCTTCTGTCAGAAATATTATTTCTGAAGAAAAGCAAAAAACAAAACAAATTTTTATCCATCTATCCAGCTAGTTTATGGGAAAACTGCTCTCTTAATTTATATCAACGGATATTAAAATAGATAAAGATCCTCGATTTGTCAAAAACCTCCGCCCTTTAACCATGCAAAACTGCATTTTCAAGATCTTTTCATACATAATTAGTAACAGGCTAAATGAATGCATGAGTCACATTATTAATACATCGCAATACGGATTCGTCAAGAGGAAACTAATCGAAGACATTCCTTTTAACCTCCAGACCAAATATGAAACCAATTTTAATACATCCATTTTAACCATCGATTTTAAAAAGGCTTTTGACACAGTTTCTCACTTAATATAATTAAAACTCTTGCAAACAAGGGTTTGGTCATTATATGATGAGATTGGTTGGCATTCTTCTTTCCAATGCAAAAAACACCGTTGGCTATGGTGCCAAACAATGCACATACCAAATAAATAGAGGCTGTCTCCAGGGAGATTCTAGCGCTCCCCTGTTATTCATCATTGCAACTGATCCTCTCCTAAGACAATTATCAGAAATTGAAGGGATAGATGTCAAAGCCTATGCAGATGACACTACAATCCTAACCACGGGTGATGTACAACGAACGACAAAAAATTTCACACGTGTGTTCAAATATTTGAGTGATTTCTCCAAAGTCTCTGGCCTTTGTATAAACGAAGAAAAATGCGAAGTACTCAGCCCCCACAATGATCATCTGTCTCCGATTTGGCCATCCATATCTACCCAAAAAAGTTTAAAAGTTTTAGGAACATGGATCGGACTCGACTCTGGGTCAAAAAACTGCAATGAAATTATTAATAGGATAAGGAATGCAATAACCTTTTTCACTCCACTCAATCTTGGATTCTGGAATAAAATAATCAGCTGGAATATTTATATTCTCCCAAAAGTAATTCACCTTCTTAAGGTCACTCCTTACGACCATATAACCTGTGACACGGTTAACTCCCTAAAGGAAAAATATTTTCTTCTCTCCAAGTACAAGAACCTCTCTCACAAAAGACTACATAATCCTCACGGATATGGTGGTCTTGGTGTTCTCGATTTTTCGTCTATGTGGAGAAACATGAACTCACGATGGTTTACAAGGTTAAAAGATTGTACAGAGGATTGGGCAGAAATGATAAAACAATATCTGATCTCCCAAAAAGAAGACTTAAAAAAAGACCTCCATAAGGGTTATTTTCAAATTTTAAGAAAATCCTCACTCATGTGTCCTCTTCTAAAGGAAATGAGCGAAGCAGCAACACCACTTATTGTTAAGTTTGAGGAATACCTTGGTTGGCAAATGCCTGCAATGGATGCAATATCCTCTTTAAGGAAGGACCTTTCAACGTTCCAAGGGTTGTTGTGTTTGGGGGACATGGAATTTGAAAACAGCCTTTTAGGGAAGATGCTCTTCCATAGAATAAAACACATTCAAGGACCACCAAAGTTTAAAAATAGACCTGTCACTCCCTTTAGGATAATTTTTTCCAATGTGGCCCCACAAGTCTTGAGAAGATGCGGAACGAAGGCTACTCTTTCGCCCTTCTTAAATTACCTCTCCAGGAGGGAGATAGATCGAGACATTAAATTATGCATTAAAGCCTTTAAAAACCCTCTTTTGACCTCTGCAGAAAAATGGTTCAAGTACAGGGTCCTCAGCGGAACACTCCAAGTTGGGAAACACTTCGGTAGTGGAGAAGGAAAAAACTGTTATTTCTGCAGAGAGGAACCCGAAACTTCGAACACCTTCTATGGTCTTGTAGAAAACTCCTCAAGTTTTATGAGGAAACGATAGGAATAATTAAAAGCCACTGGAAAATTACAACCTCCAAGAACGTGGGAGAAGAGGCGGACCATATCAACGCAATTATTACAAAAACACAGTTTTTTATTTATGCAATAAAAGCAAAAAAAGAAATTTTATGTGATTCAGTGATAAATATTACAAAAAAACTATTCTAAATTGTTAAAAAATCTTAAAGCATAATTGTTTTTAGTACGTGTTTTAACATGTTTTAATTTTTTATTACTTATGTTTTCAATCTTATGCTAATTTTTATTACTTGTTTTTCTGTGTTTAATGAAAAATAAATGCTTATAGTCTGCGGACTATCAAAAAATAAAAAACGGATATTAAAATAAAATATTCTCATTCTCCCCCATCGTGTTCATTTGTATACGATTTCTAAGGTTCTAAATGTAAAGACTGGAAGCAGACGTGATACATTGGTATATCTTAAAGCTCGATCACGGAGTCTAAGCAATCTAGAAAAGACAGTTTTACTTTAATTGATAAAGTTTATACACGAAAAAGGATTGACTATCATGGAGACCGTAACTACGGGTATGGAAATGATGCATCAACAAAAGCATGCTAAGAGCAATGGTAAAGTTATGTGATATGCCTTATAAAGATGTGGTGTCGTTGATTCCAATTACAATATTTAAAAAAATTATCTTGAATATGCTCAACTATGAGTGTATTTTTTTCTGTCATAGGACTTATGTGCGACAATTTAGGAGTCAATCGGACATTTTATTCATTGTTATGCTATGGCCCACTAGAAGTAACGATACTTCATCCATTTTACGTTGGAAAACCATTGTTTCTACTTTTGATACTGTTATATCTTTTTTTCTTATTTCCCAGTTCATGGAATATATACGAAAGCAAAGTTTAAGGTATATGATAAGATGCTAATGCGTAAAAAGCAGGTTGTGAACGGAACGCTGAACGGAACGCAACTTTTTTTGAACGCAAAAAAAAGAGTTTTGCGTTCAGCGTTCAATTTTTCCAAAAACTTCTTGGACTTCGTCATCAATACGCATACTTTTTTGGAAATCTTTTCAAAAAAAAACGTCATCACTACGTATTACTTTTTTGGAAATTCTTTTCTAAAAAAAAACGACATACTACGCAGTACTTTTTTCAGAAATTCTTTTCTAAAAAAAAGTCATCAAAACGTCATGCAGTACTTTTTTGGAATTCTTTTCTTAAAAAAAAACGTCATCATTGAATGCTGAACGCTAACGGAACGCTGAACGCAAAAACATTGAACGAACGCTGAACAGAACGCTAATTTTTTGACGCTGAACGGAACGCTGAACGCAAAAAAAGCTGAACGCTCACAAGCCTGGTAAAAAGACATTATTAAACATTATAATTTTTTTTTTTGCATCTGAGCTGAACAATCTTAAAAATATATATCAATTAAAAGCACATAAAACTGAAATGACAAAAATAAACGAAAAAACACAGAAAATTAAAAAACGTATATTTGTAGTTTCTAAAAATCTTTAAACGCTTATTTATGGCGTCATTATAAAACAGGGACGGGAAGGGAAGTGTCGGATTCCATCGGCGGCTAGTGTCCATGAATCACCAAAGACGGAAGGAATTTTGGGGTCCAAAGCGGCATACCTCGCCGCAGCAGAAAGAAATATTGGCCTCAGCTCTGAAGCTTGCAGAGGATGATAATCGTTTGTTAATCGTTTGGCTATTAAAGCCTTGGCAGAAAAAGGGCATTGTTAATTGCTTTCAGACGTGAGGAATTCTCACGACCTCCAAATCCAAATAATATTGAAGCCTTGATGTATTTCTCTGCATTTTCACCATCCATTCCTCGTACATTTAGTTTCAAAAATTGCATCAAAATTTGAACAGCTGGCACTCAACAAAAGCAGAATTATGGAGTTATATAAAATACCACAGTCCTTACAAGGTAGATAGAACTTAATAAGCTCTGCATAAATCAACAGCTGAGCTGTGAATTTTTTCCCGTCATCTATTCACAGAGAGACCTCATGATCTTTCTTTTCCAACCTTCCGGAAGTTTCAGACTGTTCCATATATTTGATGCAAACCTTATCACATTTCCTGCCATCAGAATCGGAAAAACCAGACATTTTAAGGAACCAGGGCTTCAATAAGCAATGATCATTTGCTGATCTTTGCAAAGGATATCTGAATCTCCCGTCTTTAAAAATGGGATGGAGATCACTACTGTGGAGTGTCAAATTCCATTTGTAATTGCCAATTCTTCCAGTGTTTTTGGTATTCCAAATTTTTAAAGAAGTGTTTTTTTTATAGCAATTATGCTTATGACATCCATTGTTTAAATTGTTGTCATATATCGGAGTAGTTTCTCCAAATAATTCTCCGCGCACATCCCCCAGACGACCTAAAAATCAGAAGTAATTTTATTAGTTAACTCTGAGCCGAACTTGAGCAAGGAGTATAACTATTATTTGATGAGATACAATTTCCCCATTCAGACGCCGGATATTTTGGAACAGTAGCGAACAATTTTAAATACATTTTGGGGATAATAAGAGCTAGCTGAGTATCTTTAAAATGTTTATAATGATTTTTACAATATAACTATGCAGAACTAAAGACCTTTTTTATTTTGCATTGGCATATTGACTTAAAAAAGGCTAATTTGCTGTGTTATATAGCTAATATGCATCCAAACGAATAAGGAACAAAGCGCCGTACAAAGTTTGTCATGAAATTTATACTGATTTTTAGCTACCTTTCTCTCGATTGTGAATCACAAGAGTTTAAGATGGAAACTAAAGAACATCAAGAGCAAATATATCAAGGTATAGAGGAGGCCTTATTACTCCGGTGTCTTGGTTTATAAGTCGGTTTTGTTCATATTTCAATATATTATTATGCCATTTATGTTGTCGAATTATGTATAAAATTAATCAAATCCCTTAAAAGTTTTTGAAAGTGCAACTTTTTTATGTTTCCAATCAATCCCTGAATTTGAACGCCTTCTGCTTTAGGTATAATCATTTATTTTTCTAAGTACTTACTTCTTACTAAGCAAACTGTATCAATATTTGCGTGGTCAGCGTACTCGACGGGCACGCCTTTGCATTTTCGCTCCGCATTTGCAGTTAGCGTTTCCTGCCAAGGAATACTAGAAATTAGCTTTTAGTATTCCTTGGTTCCTGCATTGAACTCTTTTGCATGAGGAGAATCTTGTCGGGAGGCAGTTTCGCCTGGATCGTACCTAGGAGATTTTCTAACCATGGAGGTTAATTTTTTTTCCCTATCTTAGCCATAAAAGTTCGGTCGGTTAACTTGACTTTACGATATGTTTTTTTCTTAAATTGCCTAATTTCATAGTATTTAAATCTGTTACTTGAATTAATTTTTGACTTTAAATTAAAAAATATTAGGTCAAATGAAATATTCACGTCTTCTATTGTTGGTAAGAGAGTATTTCTATTCAATACCTTAACAAGTTATCAAGTGTCAGTCTTCAATGTCTTAAATTTTAACTCGTAACAGGACTACCACCCCCCGGAATTGAGCCCCCTGGGCTTTTACCCCCTGTTATATATTTTTTTATCGTTTAAAATCTACTTATAATTTAACTACATGTATATTTTCTATCTATTCGTTCTCCTGTGATGGTAGTCCTACTCATTTTAACTTCTCTATGACATAACATGTATTTTAAGAAAATATAGCTTTAGTAGTCAAACTATTTAGAATTTTGAATTAAATAAACTTTTAAATATTCTCACAGCTTATTATTTAGTAATGCACTATATAAACAAAGAACCTTTATGCAGGAGTTTATTTTTCATAAAAATAATTATTTTAACGTATACATTTGATGATTTTGGCAGTTACTTTTTGCCAATTTAATGGAAACCCATATATGCACCAGCAAAACTCAACATTGCGAATTTTATTGTCATTGACATTTTTAAGGCTAAGGCTTAGCAAGACTTTGAAGCAGCTGGTATGCTAAGGTTTAACAAAGGGTCCTTCTAGTTCTTCAAATTATTAGCCAAGAGTTGCACTGATATCACAGGCCCATAATCACTATGACAAATCCAAAGACGTGGGTATACTATTACTAATAGAGAAAAGGTCTAGAGTTTTTGCAATATAGTGAATTAGTTAATTGAAGTGATCAAATATTGAAAAAAGGTATGACCTCATATGTGGGTGTGAAGAATATTTTTATTTTGTGTTGTTTTTTAATCATTGTTTGTTGAATCTCTCATTTCAAAGGTCAAATGTGAATTTTAATTAAATTTCTCAGTTATCAAAACCTACTTGGTATCATTTAATTGCTCACTTACCTAATCAAACATGGTAATATAAACTTTATCTTCATATTAGCAAAAGTAACCTAATATAATGTTTTTAAACTCTTTAATTATCGCAACATAATTGATCTATCACTCAACCTTTTTGATCTATTAACCTGACTCGAACTGTATCCTTCACAATGAAGTAAATGTAAATAACCTTCCTGGTAGAAAATCTTTCCTAGGTACAATCCCAGGCGAAAACCGCCGCAGACAAGAACACCCTGATGCAAGAGTTCCAATGCAGGAGCACAACTACACATAACGGAAAATGCAAGGCACCGTCGAGTACGCCTAGAATATTTGTATGAAAACTCGAACCACTATATAATGAGCACATTCATCATATCAAAAGCACCTTCTACAACCAAAAAAAACTGCAATCCAACATTTTTCATTCACTGTAAAAAAAAAAACTATTTTCTCGTTGCTTCTTAATTTTGCACATTGTATTTTATGAATATATATATATTTATCACTTTTTATTTGTATAGCGTGAAAAAAATGGGAAGAATATCTATTATTTGATGGTAAATACTCTCATTTTTTCCTTTTGCTACCCCTTCCTTACTAGCACGCGTTAGCCTCCGCTTAGAGTTTTTAGTATTGTATTATAATTTATAGGATTAACAGCTCTATATTTCTCTCTCTAATGTATTATATTATCTGAAGGTTGACGTTGGTCTGTTGACGTCATGTTTACATTGCTGACGTCATATTTCTTATAAGCAAAATATGTATTTTAATTCATAATTAAAGAATAACACGAATTACTTCAATATTATCAAATATTTTAGTCAGAGCCTTCTTTGAGTCATCTTGTGCATATATAAATTTACATTTAATTAATGGAACACTTTCATCATGGACCTGGAAAGACTTATTGCCCTGTCCATAGTCTGTCTATCCAGTTTCTTTTGGTATTACCTCTGTCACTTTCTACTTCGAATTGAGCTTCCCACCTTAGAAAAAGTCTCCAATACGAAATGCATATCCGTCTATTATGCATTCGGAATTGCAAGACTAAAAATCGACTCACTTCGAGTACATCTCTATTGGTAAGTCAATCTACTGTGCCCTTAGTTAATACTAAGAATTTATCCTTAATAATATATGTACATTCATGAATTTAAATACGTTTTATATTAATCATTTCAAGAATAGCAAGCAGCCACGACAGTTCAACTAAATTGGCTGTTGTATAAAATTATGTTGTATTTATTTGAAAAAAGCAAGCCTGTAAAAATCCTTTTTTTATTTGTTAAAATACATTCAAAGCATTTAATTCACTGAGGATTTATTAATTGGGTCACAATGTTCTTTATTATCAGTTCTTACATATACTTAAGCAAGTCATATGTATTTAGATAAAAATCTACATGCCGAGTAAACGATAACACAAAACTCTGCTCTGAACGATATAGTCGATAAAATTACAAATTTAAATATTTATTTCAAATCAGATACGAAATGTTTTTTTTTTGGTCACGATTTACTATGCTAATATTTAGCTCTGATACTAATCTATGAATACTCGTGAATAGATATATTAAAGCATTTCTAAATTGCCTTTTTAAATATTCCGATCGTTAACATCCTGTCCGGGCAAAATACATTTTTAAACAATTGAAAATAAACTACATGGGGATTTATTACTTGCTCTTAGCTTTTGACTTTAAATGTAATTCCAAATGCTATTGTTGTCGGGTGTCAAATGCTTTATGTGTTTAAATATATTTTATTGTTGTTATCATAAGGGCTTTGTCTTTTGGCTTGTAATTGAGACTAGTATTTTATTACATCCATTTTTTTAACTTTTGGTTCGAGATCTTATTTTTAACATTTTTTTTCTTATTTTATTATTCTGATTTCAATATAAAACCATAAATCTTCATGGAAAAAGTGTTTCAAAGCGAGTGTTCTATATGTCAACACACAATAAATATCTTTAGTTCTCTTATTGCATTGTCCAGGAATCTAAAAATAATACTTCATATTTATTATTATCATTATTATTTTCAGTCAGAATGGTTCAACGGAGGAAACTATTGAGACAACTTGCGTGATTCGGGATGGTTTCTTTTAAGATATTCTTCCCTGCCAAAGTTGCAGGACTCTATAGTCTATCATTGGAGCACAGATATCTCAAGGTATATAAGTGATAGAATTGGATTTTTCTCCGTCAAAATCAAAACTATGAAACAATTCGAAAGTCAAAAATGGTTCGGTAGATCTTATATGAAAATCTTTGAACTGTGGTTTAGAACCGGCAGATATTTATCGAGGATCGCTCATTTGCAGATTTGTATTTGAATCACACAAAAAATGATCAAGGCATGGATCCGATTCAACAAGTTTTAGGGATCAAATGCTTTGTGTGATTAACTTCTTGTTTGTCGTTACAAAATGTCTACTTAAAACGTTTTTGCATTAATCGAGATATCATATTATATATATAATAAATAAATATAATATATATATATATATAATATATATATATATATATAATACTTTTTGTATTCTTTTTATTGCAGATTATTACAGTTAACTTTACTCTGACACACCTGGAGCCATGCCATTCTTCCATATATTTCGAGGAACACGGAAAGTTGCCGTTATGGATCGAGAGAATATTTGTCTCCGAGTAGTTATGAGAGACATCTACGGCAATCTCGTGCATCCGACAAGTGCTGAAATTCATAATCTTGGCATAGAATCCCATCTCAATTTTAAAAAGGTTGAAATGGCACATTACATCGATTTGATTGGTTTTGCGAGGGAGGCTGGATCAAGTTTGGGTAAGGGACCCGTTTCTAAAATACGAGTAAGAATAAATTTATGGTTCTCTTTTTGCCGAGCAAAATTAAAGGAAAGTGAATTATTCATGCCTGCGAGCAGATAAGGAACTGATAAAAGAAAATCCTTGTATGCAGGAATAAATATCAAACTTTGACAGTTTTTTTGCCTATTTGGTTCAATATAATTGCAGTATCCGTGTGGATGTAATTTACTAATTGTTTCTGTGTCACTGTCTATACTCCCCAAGATTGAAGAACTTGATAATCTGATTGCATCTTCCCCGGAGACATAATTGTGATTTGTATTTATCTTTTATGATATTGCAATTCAATATTTTGTATCCTAATCGCAAGTTGTAAATTAAATAAATCATTGGCGCCTGTTTGTAAAAAGTTACTGCTGAACAAATATGAATAAACATTAGTACATCGAGCTTTGTACACTCTGTTCGGCAATATTGACCTTCCTCTCTCGGAAGGAGTCAAATCCTCAACAAATTTCTTTTTATACAATTTAAACTTTTAGTTTATGCTCTATATTTATATTTCGATCATTTGATAAATTTTGGCGTGAACCTTTTTAAATATCCTATTTACATTGCTGGGCAGCGAACCGAATAAATTGGTTCCAAATTCTTCTATCTTCCGAACCACGAGGAGGTTCCGAACATTCGAACTACTTTTGACAGAGTGGTTTCGAATCTTCAAACCATGGTCAAAAATATAGTCTGAAATTCCAAATCGACTATTATTTTCGCGATTTGGACTAAATATATCCAACCAACGTTTCAAATTACTTTTTAGGAGATGCTTCCGAACTTGTCTGAAGTTTTTTAAGATTCGGAATTGCCCAGCTCTGTTTATTATATCTTTGGATAATTGTATAATTAAATGAGCAGTCGAATAAAAAAAGAAAGATGAACGTTTGAGAGACGCGCCAAACGAAAAGGAACTCTCTTCAAGCCTTGCAAACACTACTTTCTTTCTTTCTTTCTTAAGCTGACTATTCCTAATTCTTCATTATAGTTAAAATCACCTACAATGGTCTCCCCATTAAGACGTCCCAAGCAAGGATCATCTATGCCTCCAATCTCTCCTCAAGAAAATCCAAGTTTTTTCAAAGGGAAAGGGCTTACAGATCCCCTGCATAGGGGACTACGTAGAGGGAACCTTGATCCAGCGAGAGGGAAAAACCATGAATAAGACCGTGTACTTATATATTCGCTCCTACGGCCTTATTGTCAAGGAGTATATCTTTGGAATCATACCCAAGACCATCTATATCTTTCCCATCTCCCACAAATACACGAGGCTTGGCTTTGATAGCATTCAGAGCTCCATCATTCGAATCACGGACGTATTTAATAAGAAGGATTTTGATTTCGTCGTATCTGACGTATATTTCTTAGTGGGGATATTCCTTCAAGTGGCAAATCTGAAGAGCCCACCAACTTTGAGTCCAAAAGTGTCAATTTTTTCTCCGATTTCGAAACCTTGGTAGGTATTTTGTTAATGCTGTAAAATCCAGCGCTAAAAAATATAACTTTTTTTGTTTCATATCAAGTTAGATTAAATTATCTTTTTTTTCTATAAATAAAATTATAGGGTATTTTTTTCTCATTTTAAGTGAAGACATCTTATATATTTTTACAAGCGTCTATCCAATTAATCTTGTCTGATTATATATTTTCATCAATTAAATGGACTTGAAGATAACAAATTTATTCAATCATATTTTTAGTAAGCCAAGCTATTTCTTCTAGGGTGATATTGCCACTACTACTACTTCCATATTGAATGAAAGACTGTTAAAAATAGTTGCTTTTAACTTGTGAAATCTGCACTTTATTTATAGTTGAACGATATTTTTTGAATTTCATTTTTAACGTATTTTTATATATTTTTTTGGAATCAATTCGTCTTTTTATTCGCCAAATTGCCTTATTTGACGCTATGTGTTATTAGTTTCAATTGTTCTTCTATTTTTATTATTCCAGTTGATAGGCATATTGATAATTTTATCAAAATAGAGCTGTATTCATATATATATTTGAGCAATCGGAATATAATCCTATTATCGGAATCAAAGTAATTGGAATGGAACTCAATTATATATATATATAATATATATAAGTTTGAAAATAGTCTTACTTAACGGTAATAGAACAGTAATATTTGCATTTTTGATGCTACATAGAATGCATGCACGTGACGTCATGATTCATATTTAACATGATTAGGAATGAACAACCCTATTTGTAGTTTTCATATTAGCAAATTTGAGTTCTGACGCTTTTGCCTCACCGCTTGAATAGGCTACTACAAACTTACAAGAATTTTCATTTTTAATAGATATGAATAATGTTTGTATTTTATTGTCCTTTTTTAGGCCGAGCTGTCTTTTGACTTAAGCCATCCATCCGTGTGGATCGCCATTGTCTTCTCTACTCCCCATCACTCAGCTTCAAAACGTTCGCTGGAATGTGCCCCTCAAGATTATATTCAACGGCGAGCTTGGCATTGATGACGGGGTCTAAGAAAAGAATGGTACACTCTGATCTGGAAGGAATTGACGGAGTCCAAGGTCTTTATTCTCACGAAAGAGGCTCTTATGGTCCTAATCCTGTTTGGCAAGACATGAGCATATTCGAATTTGCCGGGAAACTTCTTGGAAAAGCACTCAGCTTGTAAGGATTTATATTTTAAGCAAGTTTTTTCTCTCTTGATAGAAACATAAAATAAGATTCTTTTAATTTGTTTTTAAGTGACGATTGTGTATTAATTATATACCAACCACCGACAAATATAATAAGCTATTATTAAATAACTGGATGCACAACAGACTAAAAAGAGAAGATCAATGTCCAAGTCAACAGCTGATGAAACGAAGAGAAATAAGGAATTATTATCTTTAAGCAGTTAAAGATTAAATACAAGTTTTAAGGAATAGAAAAAGGAAAAATGTCAAAGTATTCCCAGCCACGTTATTATAAAAACTACTTATTATGAAACACAAAATAGGATGACATCACTGGATATTATTGCAGGATCCTTTTTCTTTCCCATAATAACTTTTTTTCCTTCATCAAATGGCAGTCATTGGTCATTGATGAGCTCTCTAAGTGGACTGTTTTTCTATACTTTGTTGAGAATCCAGTTATTCAGGTCGGTGACAAAAAACAATGTTTAATAGAGTTGGTTTCACCCATTAAAAATTTATCACACCCATGTTATTTTCAAGATACAAGAGTTCTCATGCTAATTTTTGGTGACGACTTAGTGTTTGCCACCCATCGCATACGACTAATATCAGACATGAATTAATTATATATAATAAATATTATCTGAAAATGTAAGTTAACCAGCCTTGAAAGTAAGCCGGTGCGGGGCGGTGCTGCGTTCCTGTAAAAGATTTTGGGGCGGTGCGGCGCACCGGTAAGGGTTTATTATGCTGAATAAAAATAAATAAAAACACCAAAAAAAAAATACAAAAATGCAGTAACGCTCGCCTTTTAAGAAGAAAACATATCTAGGCTACCCACAATATGTCATTTTTGACCAGCTCCGATGAAGATAACAGCTTGGCTTGCTTAAAATAGTCAAAGGATCTCCGGCGTGCGCCAGCTTCCAATTGCATCGACTGACGCTTTCAAATCCACCCCTTTTCAGACCCCCCAAAAAATATTTGGAAATAATGGTACTAAATTTTACTATTGGGAAAGCCATCCAGTAGCCTATGGTAATCAGTTTTCAAAACGTCTGCAAATATCCCATATATTTTGGTCTTTCTGTTGGTGCCTTTCTGGAGCTTGCGTTCCGTTTGTTTCCATCTCCTGCCCGCGCTTGCTCCGCAGTTAGTTCTAGTGAATGAAGTCATCTCGACTCTCGTCTTTAAAACTGTGTCAGCGAAATGTTATATCGGCTTTTCAAAAACTGCATGTTTTTGTGATTGGGTGGCATACTGAGACATGTCTTCTACTCAGACAAATAATAAATTACTCTTCTTCAAATAGGCTGTTCACGCTGTTTGTAACGGGGGCACAGCTGAGCCTATGTCCGCTTTAGTGGGCTACAGGACCGCAAGCTTATGATTTAAATGTGAGCATGCTTTGTAAAGTAAGCACGCGTTTTCCCTAAAAAGTATTCATATGAGCCCTCTCACTCCCTGTAATATTTACATTATCACGTGTTAAAATATTTACAGTGTATCAACTAGACAGCCAATGTATGGGAATGTTTTCAGAAGCTGATTCAGGAAGTGCGTGCTGTGAAGAAAAGCATTGTGATACGGAGAGATAAAAGAATGCAGAAAAGAATAACCGAGCTATTTAAAAGAAAGGACCGAGTTATTGAAAATGAAAATCAGGAAAAAGTCAGAAAAACAGATGGCTCGCTGCATGCAGTCCCTTGCGCGAAGGCAGTGAATGAGAGTAACGTTGCAGGTGCAGGACCGTCAACAAGTGATGCTGGGCCTGCTGCAAGTACCGCTTACCCCCCTGTTTGGTCAAAGGAGCAATTTGAACAGTTCAGAACAAAAAACGAATGGTTGTATGCCCAAAATGGCATGCTTGGCTGCATCTCATGCCGTGATGTTAAGGGCCTTGGTGTCAGCGCATCTCGAGGTGTTAATATCGTAAGCAATTGGGCAGAGGGGAATATCGCCCCATGTGGCCATTCAAGGACCGTGCAGCTGTCATCTCTCCGCAAAAAAATTCATGAGCACAGAGAATCTGCAGCCCACAATGAAGCTGTTAAGATTCTTAAAACTGCACAGAAAGAGATCCTTTTAAACATGAATGCCACCAGCCAGGAGTCTGCGTTTGAGGCCACTGCCAAAGTGTTCAGGACTGCTTATTTTGTTGCCAAACATGACAAGCCTTTTACAGATTTTGAGAAATTAATTGATCTTCAAGAAGCAAATTCACTCAATTTAGGTCGCATTCTGCACAGCAAGACAGTCTGTGTTGACATAATTGACCATGTATCAACTCAAATGAAACATCAAATTGTGAGAAGGATAATTGAAAATAAAAGTAAAATTACTGTGTTGGCTGATGAGTCAACCAGTGTGGGGCACAAATCGACACTGATTGTGTTTTTAAAGGCCAGCATTGACGGCGAGATGGAGCCCATTGCTTTTCCCTTAGATTTGATTGAGCTGGACAATTTGTCTGCTGCTCACATCAAAGGCAAGATAATGCACTGTCTCCTCAACAATGGATTCACAATGGAGCTCCTGCAGGAGATGCTGATTGGATTTTGCAGTGATGGGGCCAATGTGATGCTGGGAGTGAAGTCAGGCGTTGGGAAGCTGCTCCAAGGTGACTTCCCAAATATAATTATATGGCACTGCCTGAATCATAGGCTGGAGCTGGCGGTGGCTCAGGCATTGGAAGCCACTGGAGGGACAAAGGACTTCCAGGCGTTCCTTGATGCCCTGTATACATTATACAGTCAGTCCCCAAAAAGCATGCGGGAGCTGAGTGAGTGCGCCCACAATCTCCAAATCACATTGAGAAGAATTGGAAGAGTTTTCAATGTCCGATGGGTGGCTTCCTCATGGCGAGCTGTTAATGCAGTCTGGCATTCCTATGGAGCACTGGCACAGCACTTCCGAGATGCATCAGAAGACAGCACAAAAGATGGCAGAGAGAGAGCCAAATTCCAAGGCTTGCTCTCTAAGTTGTGCTCCATCAACTTTCTGAAAAATCTTGCTCTGATGGCTGATGTTCTGATAGAACTGAAGAACCTCTCTGAGATTCTTCAGAACAGGAGGATCACTCTCCCAAAGGCTCATGACATCATGCTAACATACATCAAGAGGATAGAAAGCCTTATCACATACCCAGGACAACATACAGTTGAGGCAAGTCAGGCCGAGAAAGACATGAAATTCAAGGAAGAAGATTTAAAAGTCGGCAGGTCCCCCATCATTGATGCATCACAGTTCATCCAAGCAGTGGCAGACAGTTTGAATGAGAGGCTCTTCACAACCACAGCCAACAGAGCACAGGCCAGTGTTGCTGCTCAAAGAAAAGAAATTTACACCACACTGATGAACCAAATGGCAGTCCTTGACCCAGAGAAATGGGATCATGCCAATCCCAGACATGGAGAGGATGAGGTGAGGGCTTTGTGTCATACTCTACATGTAAATGAGAAAACAACACACCTTGGATTTGTTGAATATAAGGCAAGTGGAGGGAGAAGCATTCCAAGCAACATGAAAAAGTTGTGCATAGCAGTAGACACCCTCTCAGCAAGTAATGCAGACTGTGAGAGGGGGTTCAGCGCGATGAACAATATCATTACAGAGTACAGGAGCAAACTGACAACCAAAAATGCTGCAAACCTTCTCTTCATCAGTACAGTTGGCCCCCCAACCAACCAGTGGAATCCTTTGCCATATGTAAAGACCTGGCTTGCCAAAGGGAGAAGAGCAGCACATTCCACATCTGGCATGGCTCGCCAGCACCCTGAAGAGGACAACTACTTCAGCCCTGTTTGGAATTTGTTTTAAATATTTTGTTTGGATGGAGGGAATCCACCATTTTGCATGTGGCATGGCTCACCAGCAACCTGAAGATGACAACTAGGCCTACTTGGATTTATATATATATTTTTTTGTTTCTACCATTTTGTATTTTTCAGTCAAGTTACTAATCTGGAATGTGTTTTAAATATGTTTGGATTGAGGGAATCCTCCATTTAGAATTATTCATGTGGTTACTTAGATTTTTTAAAATATTATTTTAGTTTTTTCCATCATTTTGCATTTTTCAGTCCAGTTCCAAATGTACTGAAAATAAAGTATTCACAGTAAAATATTTATAAACTGAAATATTTTGTAATGTCATTTCTTCACATAGAACACTTAGGTAGGCCCACAAGAATGTGAAGTAGTTAAGAATATTAAAAAGTCATGAAATTGGTGTGAATCGCCTCTGAACACCCCCCCCCCCCCCCGGGTAAAAAGGAGTTAAAAAAATACAGTGAGTGACACACCGGACATTGTAGCACCGGTAAGAAATGAAAACTACTTTCACCCCTGAGTATAACTGATATCTGATTTTTTTATGAATCGCAATAATAGTCTATCAACTGCTGCTAATGCGTAGAAAATTTATAAATATGTATTGCTAATATAAAAAAACAAATCCTGCATATAATTACTTCTTCTTTTCTCAGGGGTTCAAATCCAAAGTTTCGCCTCCACATACCATTTAGTCTCTCCAGTTCATTCTTATCCTTACTCAAGGGCATGGTCGTCGGCTACCGTCACTTCGAAGTGGACTATCCGGAGTTCTACAAACGACAAATCAAGTACATAGCTGAAAATGAAGTCGATGATCTTGAGCTAACTTTTGTGGATGAGGTTTACAGAGAAGATGCGGAGGGGGAAAGATCCATCCTCCTGGACACTCCGGAATTGAAGCCCTCTGGAAAAAAACTGAAAGTGACGGAATCCAACAAGTTCGAGTATTTGAATCTCCTGGCCAAGTTTCGCCTACACACACAGATCCAAGGGCCCATGAGCAAGTTCAAAAAAGGCTTTCACATTTACGTATCCGAGGAGTCTCTTCTGGACTTTGATGAGTCCGAATTGGACCTTCTTTTCTCTGGAGCCTCAAAAATTGACTTTAAGGACCTCAAGCGACATCATATTTCCCAGGGTGTCTCCTCCAGGGTCAACGAATGGTTCTGGCTCGTTCTTCAAAATCTATCTGAGGATCAAAAGAAATTATTTTTAAAGTTTATTACGGGGTCCTCTCGGCTTCCCCCGAATGGCTTTAAGGGTTTGAGCCCAACTTTTACCATCAGGGAGATAAGAGAATATGGGAAGCTACCCAGTTCGCATGTCTGTGCCAATGTTTTAAACCTTCATCCGCATAGGTCATTCGAGGCCTTTGAGACCTCCTTCCTCACGGCAATAACAGAGGGACATGCTGGATTTCAGAACTATTGAAAACGAAAAATTGATATTCTATGCAAAATTGTGTAGCTAACTTTTCAGAATTCTCCACCGTTAGTACCAAATTGAATATAATAACCAAAGTACAATATTTCTTTTTACTAATGGATGGAACATTTCAAAAATTGCATCTGTGACCTGCTTTTAATTATATATTCACTATTTGCTTTGGACTACATCAATAAACCTAGTATACATTATGTTGGATTCATAGGTAATGCAAAGTGTCGGAGCAACATATGATAGTGCCTAATATCGAGATATTCCTATGTTCTTCATTGTTGGAGAAAGGCAGTGATACTTCATATTTTTATTATCATGAAATAAGAATGTTACATCACTGCACTCATTATTTGACGAAAAAAATAATAATATTTTTGGTATATGAAGTTTAACTCTCATTAGTTCTTTGTGTCGCTGTCTTTCCCTCCAATAATGAAGAACATAACAATAATATATTCAGCGTTACCATATGTTGCTTCGGTACTCTATATTCTCTATGATTGCTTGAGTCCCTCTAAGTCATATGCATTAAATATACAAAACAAGGCCTTTTTTCCTACGCTTAGAATTACAATCTATTATATTTGCCTATGTCAGGGATAATTTTTTGTATAATTAATTCAAAGTATGCGAAAATATTTTTCTAATGCTTTATTTCATTTATTTTATGGTTGCATCTGGTACCCTTTGATTGAATCATTTAAGATGACGTCAGAATATGGCGAATATATTGTTCATGTTGTCCTCAGTGAATGAAAAGAGTTGACACTCGGTAACTCCTTCGTTTAAAATATATACTGCCGACTTTTTAATTAAAATTAATATTCACTTGAGGGCAACTTTAGCAATGATATTCGACACAACCTGACGCCATATTGAGCAGATTCAATCATTGCCAACAAATATTTTGACAAATGACAAAAATATTTTGAGGCCTTTGATGCTTCCTTCCTAATAGTGATAACAATGGAACAAGCTATATTTAAGGACTTATGAACAGGATATTATATTGTCAGATTTGGTGACATGCATGATTTCCTTTAAAATAATTTACATTTGAGGCTATCAATGCAGTTTTCTTCTTCTTTTCGGGATCTATCTACTTCTGCAAAATAGCATAAATGATTTTCAGATTTTCAAACCAGATTTGTCTCTTCTCAATGATAGTATTTTACGACCATGTTTAGAGTGAACAAAATAATTTTTTGTATTACATAATTGTGTGTATAATAATATTCGGACCTCCCAAGTTTCATGTTGTGCCACCAAATTCTTCCTCTTGATATTATATTATGTATTAAAGATAATTCGTTGAAATTATCATATTGATTTGAATGAATCAATAATAACTTTGTTTAAAACCGTGATATTTTCATTTATTTTTATACAATTGTTGATGCTATGAACAACTGATTTAAAATTATAAAAAACCATGGCTTTTATAACAAAAGTAAGCCTTCTAATCGATCAGAAAGCCCTGGTTCGGAGGTGTCTAGATAAAACGGTTAGGAATATCGTTTTGGAACAGGTTTATATATGTACGAGCTTCTGCCATAGGGATATAAAGACATAGGGAGCTTATTCCCTTCAATAGCAGAGAAACATCGTTCGGCTGTATTGTGTGTCCAATATAAACAAAGTATTTTATACTACGTCATCGTAAGCTCATCATAGAGATATAATATTTGTTTATATTGGACACAAAAAACGTATACCTTAAGAAGATCCAATAAGCCCTCTATGTCTTTATATCTCTATGGCTTTTGCATCCCTTATCCTATGTAAGTGCAATAATAGCAGGCTGTGAAGGGAACGCAAAATTGAACGGCGTTCAGCTGAACGCACGTTCAATGAACGGAACGCAACTTTTTTTTGAACGTTGAACGCAAAAAAAGAGTTTTGCGTTCAGCGTTCAATTTTTCGTACATTTCTTGGACTTTTTTCGAAAAACGTCCTCACTACGCTTAACTTTTTTTGGAAATTATTTTCTAAAAAAAAAGTCATCACTACGCAGTACTTTTTTTGAATTTTATTTTTTTAATATTTGAACGCTAACGGAACGCTGAACGCAAAACATTGAACGGAACGTTAAATTTTTTTTGACGCTGAACGCAAAAAAAGCTGAACGCTCACAAGCCTGAATATATAATATTAAACGTGGATTCACCGTGTACTCAATAATTAATTAATTATGGTGCGGCCCGTTACTGATTGATCCACGAACCCGCAGCCCAGGCTTGAGGACCACTGATCTGTATCCGTGTTTTGCAATTGCTGTGCCACGAGATATTGGCAGATGAGTCAGGGTAAGTAATCATGTATTAGACACAACCCTACACACCAAAACCTCTTATAGACAACTCAACACTTATATAAATAAGTAGTGGGACTTTCTTCAACTAAGGAAACATACCTTGCCAAAAAGTTAAAAAAACACTTGTCTCTATCCCCATGTTGGTCTCAAAGTTATTTGTTTGAGAGTAGGATCTCCGATCAGAAAGAAGGAGCTACAGTCCTTGATCCAAAGAGGAATCAAATACACGATCATAGTCCATTTTCCTTTACAGAAACCGCCTGAACCATGTTATTACCGTAACAGGAATATCACCCCCGGGCATTTACCCCCCTTACTAAGTTTCTTATCCCTTAAAGTCCATGTACGAAGTTATTTATGCATTATTTTGCATTTGTGTTTGAAAACTATGTTCCTATTATCGGTCATAGAAAACATGTGGTCGATATTAGGGACATTTGTTTTAAAACACTAAGTCATTTTTTCATAAAAACATATTTAACTTCATAAGTGGAGTTGAATAGATAAAAAAATATTAGTAACGGGGGGATAAATGACACGGGGGTGGTTGTCTGGGTAGTGCTAGTCTGGAGGGCGGTAGTTCTAAACTCGTTATTTACTCGTTCTATCTCGAGCAACAGTCAAACATGTAACAGTTTGCATTTTAAAAAATTGATTAACAATTAAAGGTATATCTTGTATATTAAATTACACTTTGTCTTTCGTGCCCCTGGCAATTTTTAATACATTTTTGATAAAGATAGAGAAAAAGTTGTTCTAGCAAATTAACTAATAAACATGATTTACTCATTTTTTGAATTATTAATTTCTATTTTTACAACCTTGATGCCATTGCAGTACTTTAAATAACCTCACTCTCTCTCTCTTTTGTTTTAAGCTGTCTGTCCGTTCCATAGCTTAAAATCATGCCGGAGTATGTAACTAAGACTACGCCAGTTTGCACCATTTTGCATAATTGTTGCTTCGGCACACTATATTTGCTGTGACTTAAGTTGACCTTTTAAAGTTTCTTATCTTGTTTATCAGCCCCACAGACCAATATTTTTTTTAACCATTGTAATATTTTTACATTCCTTTATAAAATATCTGACCAAACACATTTGGGACCCCTGGGCTGCAGCCTAGAAAATCCTCTACAGCTCCCCCCTCCTCCTCCTCCCCCTGTTCGAAGAAGTATCATGAACCTTCATCATTTTGTTTCCACGCATTGATTGTTCATAAGGGCCGCCTAAGGGATGATTGATCAATATTTTCTTCTTTTTTATTTATTCCAAAAGCGTCTTATTAGTAAATTTTCAAGTTATGAGTCAAGTTGTCTTGAAAATCCGATGCCGGCCCAAAGAAGAGGACTCAGAGGCAGCCTCCCTTACCATATCCGTTCTTTTCGATTCGAACGGGAGGCGTATCAAAAAGCATTTGGAGGATTACATACCATTAAGGGCGGAGGAAATGTGCCTCTATGAGTCTGAGGTAAGGATACATGGTTGAGCGCAGTGTCTTGGAATAAGGGAGCAAGGTCTGTATAATAAGGTCTGGGCAATACAAAAACAAACATGTAATCCTAGCAGTATAACTATTCAATGACGTCAATGGAGAACGATTCTATCTATCCTTTATATATCTATCAATCTCTCTATCAATCTATAATATATATATTGGTTTTAGGAATATTTATATATAAAACTTATGCGTAAGAAAATCTGATAAAGCATTTTTTTGTTGGGAATTATTGATAGTAGGCATTTTTCCTTAACGACACTTTTGTATAAAATGCATTTTTAAAGGAAACTACTGACTTTTGGGCCTAGCTTATGAGTCAAAATCTTTATTGAGCATTAATGAGCACATTTGGTTAGTTTAAATTTTATAAACTGATCCCATTTTGAGTACTTTTTTCGTTCATATATAAAGGAGTATATTCGTATATATGGACCAATAAGGGTACCTATAAACAATAACTACGGTAAGGTAGGTAGGCTTCGTGAAGAATAAAAATAACAATAACATAATAACTAATAATAACGGAGCTTTGTTATATTAATGCGGAGAAGGTCTGGGTCACGAAACCTACCTTACCGTAGCTTATTGATCATAGTACCCTTATGGGTCTTATTATGCGAATATACTCCTTATATATGAACGAAAAAGTACTCAAATGGGCTCAGTTTATAAAAATGAATAACCAAATGTGCTCATTAATGCTCAATAAGCTATTTTGACTGATAAACTTGGCCCAAAAGTCAGTAGTTTCCTTTAAAAATGAATTTTATACAAAATGTCGTTAAGGAAAAATTCCTACTATCAATATTCCCAACAAAAAATGCTTTATCAGATTTTCTTTTGCATAAGTTTTATATATAATATTCCTAAAACCATATATATATTTATAGATTGATAGAGAGATTGATATATATATAAATGGATAGATAGAATTGTTCTCCAGTGACGTCTTGAGTAGTCACACTGCTATATTTTGTTTTTGGTATTGCCCAACCTTATTATACAGACCTTGTAAGGAGTCTGGACAAAAAAAACAGCTGCTCCTAACAAAGGAATAACGAAAACCTAAGCAATATATAATTAGGAGGTGTTTCGATTTAATATCAATTGGACTCTTTACGTTTAGAATAATAAAAAACAAAGATTAAATAATTATTCAATCTGCAAAGACGGGAAGTGAATTTACTTTTTGATGAATATGCTTTTTTAAATCGTACGAATAGTTTCAACAGTATCAAAATTCATTTATCGAAGAACAATATATTGTATATCTCATTCTGTTCATTGTAAAGTTGTCCTTGATTCAATCTGGAAAACTCCACTTCTTTATATATTCCTCATTCATCATATGAAATCTACTTTGTTTGGGGGCTCGTTATTCCCTTGTTATTATCAGCTGTTTTTGTCTAGGCTTACTACTCTACCCATAGAGATATAAGATATAGAGAGCTTATTCCCTTCAATAGCAGAGAAACATCGTTCAGCTGTATTCTGTGTCCAATATAACAAGTAATTTGTGCTACGTCATTGTAAGCTGATAATAGAGATAGAAAGATTTGTATATATTGGACACATGACGTATTTCTCTGAAGAATCCATAAGCCCTCTATGTCTTTATATCTCTATGTGTGAGACCATAGAGATAAAGATGTAGAGTGATTATTCCCTCAATAGCATCGTTTAGGCCGTCGCCTGTGCCCAATATATATATATAAGTTTTTGTACTACGTCATCGTAAGCTGATCATGGAGATAGAAAAATTTGTTTATATGGGCACCAAAACGTATTCCTCTGAAGAATCCAATAAATCCTTTATGTCTATATATCTTTATGATTCTAACACACTGGTCGAGTCTAATTAAAACAGGGCCATTGGAGAAGAGAAAAGTGACAAAATCCAATGATCTGTTATATTATTTTTTTTTTGATAATCGAAGGGCTAGGCCTACCGATGATATTCAGTATTTATGTAGATTGGTGTTATCTTTGGCAGGTTTCTACTACCCATATCGATCGATTTTGATTAAACTACTAGATACCACAAAATACCTGATCTTATAAGCTCTGCAAAAATTTAATCTGATTTATTCCTACATTTATTTCTTGTTTTATGTACATTGGGCTGGATTCAGACATGTGATGGGATTTCTTAAATGAAGCAAGGGCATATTTTTTAGGGGGAAAGAAAAACAAGCATTTCCTATTCTATGAAAAATGCTCTAACATTGAACATAAGAGATGAAAATATATACAAGTATCATTTATTGATAATATCGACAATGAAATATATATTTGTTACAGAGATTATGCATACATTATTTTGCTTTTCAAAATATTAGTGATAAATTTATAATCATTGGTTTCGAATTGATTGAGATTTGTAAGTACTCTTCGAATCCTCGTTCCTTCAATCCTCTCATTTTCAATTTTGTCTATGTGATTCAGTTTAAAATAGCATAACATTTGGTATTGATTTTATAAGAAAAATACATGATTAGAGTAAGGCATATAATCAAATTTATAGTCTCTAAGTGATTGAAATGCCTAATTATGATTAAATCATATGTTTTTAAAATGGAAGTACTAATTTTAAGTGCTAATTTGGAATCTCTGGGCAGATTGTTTTCTGTGTTTATTATTTGTGGGCTTTTTATATTCTATAGTCCACCTTCGTATAACGGCCCCTTACGGCAATGATACCTTAAAATCAAACATGTCCCCTAAGACTACGAAAAGCATAAGTATGATCTAAGGCTATATTTGGCGTTGGTTCTTTTTCTTTATAATTAAATCATTGTTTTTTATTCGTAATTTTTCGTTTTAAAGTTCTTTTATAATATATTTTATTATTCAAATGTTTCGGGAATTCAAAAATCGAAGGGACAGCTCCATCAACAAGAGTATATTTAACTTTGTGTTTAATTATGTCAGCCTCTTTAAAATGCTGCGAGCAAATTCGTGACCATTAGGTAGGAGTCCAATTTTGTTGACGGCAGTTTATCAATCACTTCCTTAAGATATCAGTACTTTTTGGAAATCTGAACGAACACAATAATATATTCTCTATTATACAAATCGTAAAAATCCTTTCTATTTTCATAATTATGTTATAATATTCATAAGACTTACGCGAAAAATGAATGTTTTTCTTATGAGGTATATTTCCTTCCATCCAGTAGAAGATCCTTCACAGACTTTTCGAAAATGTTTATATCTTTATATGTAATTGTAGGCACAGCACTTGGTATTTTAATCTGTAAGATGACAATATAATTTAAAAGTACGTATTTAAAAGTACCTCTTAAATATAAAAACAGATTATATTTTACCTTTCAGTAGATCCTTGAAATTAGTGTTATTATAGGTTATTAATTATGTACAAACAGTTAAACAATGGAAGAATAGATGATAAAGAACTAATTTTAGGTTTAAACTGAATATTATGGTCTGTTTTTTCTTTCTTTCTTTCAGCTATCGATAATCTCTTTCATTGTAGTGTATAAGTACTCTATATTTCTATCTCTATGATCATAAACACAAAATATAAAAGAAAAAATATAAAGTTCGTCATAATCACATTTTAAAATCGATAAAAAGACCTGAACCTTATTTAAACCCAATAAGAGCTCTGTTAGTCACGGCTCTTCGATTATCTCTTTGGATGGCAAATACAGTACACCAATTTTACTCAAGAAAGTTGCAGATAGGGTGTTTTGGTAGCCCCTCTTCTTATCATCGCTGCAATAAATGACCTTACACAAGCCCTAAGAAGAAAATATAATGGGTTTGGAGTTTCCTTTAATGAAGCAAAACATCTAATAGATCTCAACGCGGATGATATCACGTTAATGGTGTAAGCTACTTCTGAAAGTCAACTTATTAGTCGAATTAATGTTTAATTAAAAAGTTCTCTATTAAATCAGGCATTACCATAAACCATGCTAAACAGCCATATTACCCTTGGAATCCTGGTCACCCGAACAACACATTACTATCGGTGATGTAAAGTTGTTAAATCAGTTAATATTCTAGGGATAGAATGGATGAAAGGAGGAACATCGCAAAGGATTGGACAAAGTTGAATGTAAAGATTTTTAACAAATACAACATGGCACAGTTTTCTATACAAAAAGCATTGATCTTTATAATAGTCGAATAATTCCTCTTGTTCTGTATAAAGCACTTCCATTCCCTCCTTGCCTGAGTCTACAATAGCGAAGAAGATGCTTGACTCCAACGCCTCTTCCACAGAAACTGTATCCCTTCTCTCAAGTGACCTAAGGATAGGATTGGTGGTGGATTATGTCTACTCGCTTCTATACTTCCGAAGTGCTATAATAAAATATAGAGGATTTGGTGTTCATCCAATAAAGATGGCGACTGGTTTATACGACTTCCAAATACTATAAGTGGTTGCATATGGGTACGCTTTTAACAAATCAAAAACTTGAAAAATTATCTCCTCTTCTTGCGTCGGTGCAAATAATTTTATGGAAAGCCAAACCTCTTTACCACTCTGATACTCGGTAGACATAATACACCAAAACAGAAATGTCAAACCTTTTATTAATAGATTTGGCAACCCCTCTCTTTTAGAAAAAAATGCTATCTGTTGAATGGAATTTTTACTTTTCATGACCTGAGATCGGATTCCACTTTTGGCAGAGGAAGGTTTCGGTTTCCACTTCAGAGATCGGTAAAAACCATATGTCCTTCTATGCCCTGGTTTTCAAAACTAATATTTGACAAGCAAACATCGAATGAAGACAGAATAATAGCGGGAAAGTTTTTAAATCTTCCTTCGTCATGGAAAAAATAATTTATATTGTTATTTTTTACACTGTATGGATTGGTAGCTAGTAATAAACATCTTAACCAAAAAAAGGGCTAACAAAATATTATTTTCTTGGATGATAGTAAAAAAGATCTCATAAGAGCTGGTTGATATGCTAGAGTTACCAGCATTAATAGTAGCTCATCATCTACGGCAAAAAAATTATTCCACAACCTTAGGAACCAATTAAACATTTACTACAGCTTTTGGTTATTATTCGAAGACTTAATATGAAAATATAAACCCACTTTTATAGTTTGTTGTTCTAATTAATTTGGTCAGTTTTGATAAGAGGTAAAATTTCGAGGAATAATATCTATATGCCTGCCATGGCTTATGAAATCAAACAGAAAAATAATTTTTCTCTTCTTCTTTTTTCCCTCAAGCATCATTTGAAGAAAATACATTATATATTATATAAATCGCACTAAGTTTCCTTTTTGAGGAAATTTATATTATAAAATCTAAGCTCCAAAATAAAGCTGCTTTCAAATACGTTAGAAATGTATTCATCATTAAGATTTATCCACAAATTATCTTCAATGTTGTATCCACAATACATCTTTGGTAATAATCTTTTTCATAAAGTATCTTAGTTCAAAAATGGTAATCATATTAATTGTACAAATGGTCCAGGACAAAGACTATGAAAAGTTGAATCATTGTACTCATGTACTTCTAAATATAATGCAAATAAACTAAGCCAGATTAAGTTGCAAGTAACGTACCAAATAGAGAAATAACGTCTGTTGCACGATAAAAAGAGAAAGCACATATTCTTATTGCTTCATTTCTGGCTTCTACATTTCTTTGGTATCCTTTCATGTTATCTCTTCGATGGTTCTAAGAATACTTGTATAAAACACTTATGCTTAAGGAATTTCTGATAACGCATTGTTGTATAAGGAATTATTGATAACACTTTTGTATAAAATACATTTTTAAAGGAAAACTATGTAGGAAGCTGGTCCCAAAAGTCAGTAGTTTCCTTTAAAATGTATTTTATACATAAGTGTCTTGATCAAAAATTAATATTATCAATAATTTCTTATACAAAAATGCGTAATCAGGAATTCTTTATGCATAAGTGTTTTATACGAATATTACTAGAACCCTCTTCGATTACATGAACATATATTTATAATTGTTTATCGCAATTTGGGCCTATATATTATTTAATTTATTGCGATATGATTTATTTTTTTGCTTAGGTATTATTTTTTGCTTTAAATATGTTCTCCAATCTGTTTTCATATCTTTATAAGATTTCTTTAACTGTTTTTTAAAATATTGATGTATCACTTGCATATATTGGTTTTTAATATTCTGAGTTGAAATATATTGTTATATATTGTTTACAAGTAAACAACAACTACTAAGGTGCTTCTATCATTTCCTACTTACATAAAAGCTCTAAGCGGTATTTCATTGAGCTGATAAAGTGAATAATTGTTTAAAAAATGGAAAGTATTTTAATTTTGTATTAGAAAAATACGACTCTTCAGGGATAGTTTAAATAATTAGATACTTTAGACTATAAGCAAACCTTCAGGATACGAATATTCAGAAAACGTTTTACGAATAAAAAACTAACGTTAGGGAATGTTTTCCGAACACCATTTTGTTTCCTTGGTATTTATAAATCTAATGAAGTTTTCAACCTTACCATATTCACCTTATCAAGCTAATTAGTGATACATTTTCAGAGTGGGAGAGAATTCACGGACGATCTTCATCTCCAAGACTTAGGCTTATCCGCCTCAAGAGTTCTTGAATTACTGGTCAAGACCAATGACGGGGAGTTTCCTTGTCCGACATCCTACCCAAAACGTCGAGGCTATTCCGATGTCCTTTGCGTTCAAGGATCCGAGGGAAAAATGCTAAGTGTCGAAATCCATCGTTCCTCTCTCAAAAAACCCTTTCTTGGAGGGTTTCGTAACGTGAAAACGAAAATGGAGTATCACCACGCTGAGGCTCAGACCCGACGAAAGTCTAATATCCGAGTTGACATTAATCACGAAGGTAATCTAAGATTCCTCCACTGATATTATTAATAATATGGGATGATCTCATTATTGTTTCTCTTAATTAGACTACGTCTCCAAAACTATACAAACAGAGCCTCAAAACAGCAAGTACCAGCAGGCCGGTTATGAAAGGGCGTACAAACTCTTAGAAAGCCTCCTCGACCGGATTATCCTATAAACAAAACCATAGAGGCATCAAATCAATATGTGACTGCAGCGGAAATATCAGACGTCTTTGTTAAGAATGTAAGTGCTCATTTGGGAGATTAACAAAATTGTGGGTATGATTTACCTAAAAAGATATAGATTGCCGAAGCACGTATTGTAGCGCTGAATATTGGGGTATTTGTGAGCTATCCATGGTTGGGTAAAGACATAGACAGAAAGAACGAAAGAAAGACTGAGACTTCATATATCATATCCTTGTTTCTCTATTAAAAATTATAGTCTTTCTCTTTCTTTTTAGTTCTTTCAGTCAATGTTCTTACTCAACAACTATATCCCGATATTCAGGTCTACCAGTCCTTGTGTTGACAAAATATATTATCTATTGTGTTATCGTTTACTGACCTGAGATAGAAGCATAAAAATATAATCAGCTGTCGATTGGGGTATGACAATCTCTAAGGCATCTTGGCAAGAATGCCTTCAGTCACAATGGAGTCATTACTTACAAGAAGGAATATTGAAACTCCAGAATTTCAAATTCATTAAAGATATGGTTACAACAATCATAGCTCAGGTTATTTGTTATTAATCCAAATGCGTCCATTACATTCTTGTTAAGGTGATTGTCATTCAGAGGAGTGTTCGAAAGTGGAGAGCTCGAAGGAAGATTCTAAGAGCCCAGAAATATCGTAAGGAATACTCTCTTCCAAATGAAAATACGTGAGTAATATAATTAACTCCATTTTCAAAGGTCGTATTAAACATTGGAGCTTCGTTTATAATATAAAGCATTGATCAAGAACCCAAGAATAGAGAGGACTTTCAGCGTCTCTATGCGGACCTAGAGAATGGAGAGTGTCCAAAAATAAGAAATTGATGAGCACCACGGGGCTAATCCTCATAATTTGGTGAGGGAGAGAGCAAAGCTTATACTTGAGGAGGCAAAAAAGCTCATATTGATAGACGAATCGAAGGGAAAGCTTCAAAGAGATCATCGAAGGGAATCCGTGATTCGGTCCATCGTCAAGGTTAGTACAATATATATTAAATCAAAAGAAAGAGGGGGCATCAGATACATAGAATGATTATTCCTGTTCTTTCTTACTCAGATTACATTCATATGTTACAAAGACTCATAATTCATATGGTTTTATTTATGATTTGTCCTGTTTTATTTATTTGTATACTTAAATTGGTGATGCTTAAATTTGAATTGTCGTTTATCAATCTTTCCATATAGGCGAGAAAGGTGTATGTATTTGGTATTTCATGTATAAAGAAACGTCAGTTATCTTAAGGGTGCGATAGACGTGCGTGTTAAGGCATGTTTAATTGTCAATGTTGGGGGCGCAGGTTGGAATCCCGAGGGGATAGCCATTTTTGGTCTACCACATTGATAAGATTGGCTCGATAGACTAATTTGAATGCTATAATACTTATTTATATCCAATCGGATGCAATTCTATCGAACCATATAGGCAAAAAAAACTTATTATTATTACCATATCATCAAAAAGTCTATTGTAATAATAGATTTGTGATTAAGTAAGGAGGATAATATATTTTTATGCCATTCTTCACCGCTTGCCGGTGTGACGTCATAAAAAATCCCGGCAAGCGAAAGTCAGCTTCTGTCTGGCATTATAGGCGAACCTTATTTTTCATTATAGGTCATTGAATTATATGAATTGCCATTATATAATTTATTGATCTTACAACTTGTGTAATCAATTTTGGGAATCTTAGAAAATCTATTATTATTATTTTCTTAGGCTGGTGAACCCCGATCATGGAGTAATGAAAAGGGCAAATCGTCATGGTTGAAACCAAGGAAACACTTCACGCCAAGGAACTGAGCACGCTTTTTTTGCATTTAAAAAAGACATCAGGGGATATGGAGGGAGACTCCAGACAACAAACTCTGCTTTCTCTCGCTGAACTGGTAAGGGAGTCAAAAGGGATGCTTATAAAAAGTCTTATAGGGAAAGAAAGTCTATATATCACTCTTTACGTTTAATTGGAAATGTACATTATATTAATACATTAATTATATTATTACTTTAAAACGAATATAAGTATATATGAATTGAAAATAAATATATATTGTGCTTATAAGTGCTTATATAACTTTATTGAAATACATTTTATAGAATTATAGATAAAATTTAGCAGAATATTGATATATTTTATAGAATTGTGGATAAATTTTATCAACAAATTTATACCTTATGTATAAATATCATTAAATGTTACCAAAATATAGATACATATGCTCTAAGGAATAATTATATATTTATAAAAATATTTATAAGTTTCACAAAAATATTTTTAATATTCATAAAAATATAATTCAACTTCTTATTCCTATAAAGTATCTGTTATAAATATTTAAAACTGGAATATAATTATTGATAAATAAGTAAATTTACAAAATAAATAAAAATGTGTCAAAGAAATTCAAAGAAACATTTATGAATTGTAGAAATATATATTTAACTCATATATGTAAATTTAATAAAGTTTTATAAAAATAAAGTAATAGCTTTTACTCTATTTTGGGATATACAGTGTGCGGAAGCAAAAAAACGGAAAATTCTGATTGCTCATGAAAATGGTTGACTTCAACTAGAACAACAAGAGGTAGAACATGTAGCTTTATTTATTCTTAAGTAAGACAGTATTACATAATTAATTTTCAAAATGAACTCCATTGGCAGCCACCATGGCCTCGAGACGAGGTCGGCAGGCCCAGCACACTTTACAGACGTGCTCCTCTGACATTGCGGTCCACTCATTCTCCATGAAGGCCTTCAGGCGTTAACACTCAGGTGAGGAGTTGCACAGGCTTTGCTTTCCACAAAGCCCCAGATTCCATAGTCCAAAGGCGCCGCATCGGGTGAGAACTGGGCCAGAAGTTGGCAGGTCAAAAATCTGCTAAATTCTCCTGACACCACTGTTTACAAAGATTTAGCTGTGTGCCCCGAGGCTCCCTCTTGTTGCCAACAGTAATTGCCATCAGGGTATGTTGCATCCATCCAGGGCTTTACAATGTCTCTCATAACCTCCAGGTACTCCTTAGCCCCTACCCGGAGGCCATTAGGGAACAAATATGGAGGAATTTTCTTCAATTTCAGCAAAGAGGCCTACCAGGAACTCATCTGTCAGGATTTTGTTGTGGCCACCGCTACCAGGCTTCCTCTCCAAGCTGTCCCCGGCCTCAAGCTTTTTTTGGTGTCGTATACCATGGTCTTGCTGACCCCAACAATCTTAACAATCTCCGCCACACTTACTTGTGCACGGAGTAGATCTGATACTCGTTGCCTTTTTGCATCCATTTTAATAACTTAGCAAGCTACATAATTCAGTTGCATCTTGTTGAAAGGATAAGATTCGGAACTTTCTGTAGAAATTATAACAACCTCCATATCTTTCTTAATTAATGGGATATTGGCATTTAAAGTTGATTCCGTTTTTTGCTTCCGCACGGTGTATATGACGTTTCTTATCAATCTAGTAACAATTCTTATCAATGAATTTATTTTTTATTAAGTTGTAGAAAACCCTTTATATGATAATTTTTATCAACTTTTTAATATATGTAGTTCAATAAGATAAAAACGCTCATGATTATATTATGTAATATCAATATTTGTCCAATGAAATGTGCTTTAAAGGCATTCTTATAGTACAGGCTTGTGGATAGTTGTTCAAAAAAATCGTTCATAAACAATGAGCGAATTAAAAAGTGAACGATAAACGACAAAAAATACTTTTAAATCGTTCATTGTTCACTTTATTATAGTGAAAGCAAGACAAGATTAAACCAGGAAAAGAGATTATACAATGTCATTTAATCTTGTTAAATCCAGTTCAATCTTGTTCTCTCCCGCGCCAACCATAGAGATATAAAGACATAGAGAGCTTATTGGATTCTTCAGAGGCATACGTCATATTGCCCAATATAAACAAATCTATCCATCTCTATGATCAGCTTAAGATGATGCAATAATATTACTTTGTTTATATTGGGCACAGAATACAGCTAAACGATGTTTCTCTGCTATTGAAGGGAATAAACTCTATAAATCTATATATCTCTATGTGTCAGACAGATATGGTGTCAAGAGCACAGTTAAAAGAGTTTCATTTAAAAAGGAAGAAAAAACTTAACTATAGGAGGCTTACTTTTGGTTCTGAATCGTCCAGCTTGGAACTTGTCCTGGGTTTTTACATTTATATATAATATAAACTTTAAACCATATCATGTTATTTACCAATCAATGGTATTGCAATTACGAATCCAATTAACTGAGACGTCTAATTTAGACTTTTGAAATTTCTTTAAGTATTGACTTTTCTGTGTATTTAGTCAAGGAATATTAGAACTACATGGAAGGGTGACTTTTTACCGGAGTAAGTACTTCCTTTTTAGTAGTTATTTATTCTTTAGTGAAACTGGTGTTTGTCAACGTCAATTATTTTCACGAAATTGATGTTAATTAGGAGTAAATTGGCCCAGGTGATTTAAAGTTCTTGAGTCAGCCCTTGTTTATGTTCGATAATTTTAAAATATAATTTCATCCAGTATTATTGTGATTCTGATATCCTTCAATATTCTTTTGCATGACGATTACGGCTTGAAGATCCGTAGAACCTAGGCTTCATTTTCCTTACAAATTTTATCCTTTTACGACATACAACACTTCAAAAACGTCAAGTCACAAATTGAATGGAGTCAATTATTAACGTCCAAATGTTAAATAACTCTTTCCAGAGTCCTTCAACCTCGAAAAACTTTCTTTTAGGTCCAAACAAAGGAGGAAGGGCTGCTACTCATTGAGACAATCCTTTTCCGAGCTACCACCCACTCTCAATAGCAACAAGTCATAAATATATTATGACTCATTATATACTCAGAAGGTCATTCATTCATTTGTAATAGCATTAATATTTGATTATTTATGTATGTCTTTATGTATCTAGAGCAATGTCGATTTATTCATGAATATTTAGCTATATTTAATATAATAAGAATATAAAAAATAAAGAAAAGAATATAATATATATATTTATATATATGTGACGTGAGAACACAATTTGAATACAGAACGAAATATAAGAAAAGGAGAAAAACTATTAGACGTATTTTTTGGCTATATTTACTTCATACGATGATGCTTCCATTTTTTATAATTTAAAATCATACGTTCTATATACAAAAAAAAAACAAAAATACTGACTTTCGATCATATTAGTTGGATGTTTGTAGTTTGTTTTATGTCGATTGTTTATTACAATCAAAGGTTTTTCAATGCGCAATATCCTTCCAAAGATGGAAGGCCGTAATTTGTCGTGGACTCATTACAAAATATTTACGTTAGTATCCCTGCGCATCGACATGAAGCTCCACCAATCACATGCTCCAACAAAACAATGGCTAGAATTATGCTTTGAAGAGAGAGAGAGAAAAGAAAGAAGGGGGGATCTAAATTCAAAACAATACATGTAAAAAGGGAGACTACTGCCCAAGGTCTGTATAATAAGGTCTGGGCAATGCAAAAACAAACATATAGCAGTGTGACTACTAATGACGTCACTGGAGAACGATTATATATCTATCTATCTATCTATCTATCTATCTATCATCTCTCTATCTCTCTATAAATATATATTGGTTTTAGGAATATTTATATATAAAACTTATGCACAAAGAAAATCTGATAAAGCATTTTTGTTGGGAACTATTGATAGAAGGAATTTTTCCTTAACGACACTTTTGTATAAAATGCATTTTTAAAGGAAACTACTGACTTTTGGGCCCAGCTTATTAGTCAAAATAGCTTTATTGAGCATTAATGAGCACATTTGGTTAGTTTTATTTTATAAACTGAGCCCATTTTGAGTACTTTTCGTTCATATATAAAGGAAAGGATAAAGGAAAAATTACTACTATCAATAATTCCCAACAAAAAAATGCTTTAACAGATTTTCTTTGTGCATAAGTTTTATATATATGTAAATATTCCTAAAACCAATATATATATATTTATAAATAGATAGAGAGATTGATAGATATAGATAGATAGATATAATCGTTCTCCAATGACGTCATTTAGTAGTTATACTGCTAGGATTACATGTTTGTTTTTGTATTGCCCAGACCTTATTATATAGTCTCTGCTACTGCCTACTCTATTTTAATATTAGAAACGTACATTAACTATGAACAACGTAATATGATTGGTAAAAAAACACAGAGCGCGTAAGATGATGCCAATATTCCTGGCCAATTTTTCATTTGATTAGCTTCTTCATCGACAATTATTCCTTATATATCGCATCAATTAGAGGGCTAATTGAAAAAAAAAATACAAGTCAAAAATGAAGAAGAGTAAATGAATAATACTATTATAGGTCAGTCCCATTTTTATCAAAAAAATCCTGTATTCAAATAGTGTTCTCACGTCACATATATAGTAGTAATAATAATAAGTAAATGAAATTTGGATGTCCTGCTTACGTATTTATTTCCTGGCTCGTGAAAAAAGTCGCCTTTCCATGTAGTTCTTAGTATCCTTGATTTAGTATAGAAGATAAAAAACATAATTTATTTTGCACATATCTCAAAATACTTTGACAATCGTTTCTAGAAATACCAAGAAGTCAATTATATATATATATATATATATATATAATATATATATATTATATATATATATATTAGGGCTGTTCTTATTTTTCAAATGTTTGAAATGTTAGCAACATTGTGGATTTCTGTTTCTTGGTGATAAAAGAAGACGACATACAAAGTTTGAACAAAATAGGTCAACATTACGGGGTTGCTCAACGAGGTCAAAGTTTTAATTTTTTTTTGCAAATTTCTTGAAAATGGTGGGCGTTACAGACTTCAATAATTATTATTAATTTAAAGGAAATCTAATTTACTACCAGACGTATTTTGATGTTTTTTTACTAAAACAAAGTTTTCTGTAAAAACAAAGAAAAAATGGAGTGTGTAATGTTAGCATATTTCATAGCTTTTTTGTATCAATTAACTTCACTCGCCTGTAGAAGATGACTTGTTCGCTTCAGAGTAAAATTGTATTTTTGAGTTTAGTAAACCTTGGATGATAAATCCAAAAAGGACCTTGGTTGCATTCTATCAATTCAGAATTCAATACAATCTGAGTTTACATCATATGATTCAGAGCCTGTATTGACCTATAAGAAATCGATTATGAAAAAAAATAAATAATAATTTGCTTTTTAGATTTGCGTCAAAGTATCCTCTCAAAATTTTATTTTGTCTCTGACGCATTTATAATCCATTATATGCGTCATTTTGTACGAGAGATATGTTTTTTTAATGTACATATAACTCTCTACTTATTAAATTGACATGATTTAGTATACCAAAATATTAAAGCTGGTTAACCAAGCTTTCATTTGATATGTTTGGTGTTCTAAAAATCTTTATACTTTAAGAGAAATAAGCAAATACATTTTTGCACGTACTCTCCCCAAAAAATTGATCCTTTGATATGAGAATATACAATTACAGCTTGGTAACCAGTGTTACCTGGATAGAAAGAAAAAAAAAAAGAGAGAAGAGAGAGAAGTGAGGCAAAATACTCTCTCGCTTCTCTTTTTTCTTTTTCTTTCTATTCAGGTAACACTGGTTACCAAGCTGTAATTGTATATTCTCATATCAAAGGATCAATTTTTGGGGAGAGTACGTGCAAAAATGTATTTGCTTATTTCTCTTAAAGTATAAAGATTGGTTACCAAGCGGTAATTGTATATTCTCATATCAAAGGATCAATGAATACTTTTTTAAATGATTAGAGGCATAACTAGTTGAAGCTTCTCTGTTATTAAAAACGTTTATCATTTACTTCCAAGATAGGTCAATTAGAGGAATGTCGACTGACAGAGAAATTATACAACTCTTGGAGCGGGAAGAGGATCTTCGAAAGCGAGGCTTCAAGTCTTCTCAACTACAGGGACTCATGACTCGAATCGAGAACTCTTTTCTAAAGTTAATCCAGTCTCCAATTCATAACCCAGCCATTGCCTCAGCTGGAAAGCAGAAAAGCAAGTCCTTGACAATGGACGCATCATTACTTCCTAGGGAACTCCCCATAGAGTACTGCAAGGGCTGTCGAAAGTATTTACCCTGGAGCTGTTTCGGGCAAGCAGCAGACAAGTCTCCTGGGAAGGCGAATGAGGGACAAAAACAAATCACTCGTTGTATGAAATGTCGACAACTTGATAACGATGCTCGAACACGACAAGATCTCTCTATTTATAAGGTACTCATTTAACACTAGTTAGTTCATTGAACATTTATACAAAAAAATGATATCAACTTTTCAAATTTTTAGTTTTGATTAAACAATGATTAATTGTTGTTATACTACTTGGTGTCAAATAAATCGAAAGTTGGCGTATATACTTTATAAAACATGAAATATGAATGTTTTTTGATATTTTATCAGTACTATGTTCATTGACAATTCTGGTCTTTTAAAAACCTTTTCTTTTTTCTGGGATGCGTCATCATCAAATTTGTATGAAAAAAGCGAATAAATCACCTTACAAAATTATTCGATCTGCAACAAGGTAAGCGATATGGAAGATCAACAAAGGGAATGTTAATACTGCCTCACTGAACCTCACAATATTTGCAACGCTATTGAAGAAGCATACTTATAATATTCATAATTATTAGTGATAAAACATGTTGATATTAATATAATATTCTATTTTTTGTAAAACTGATATTATCCTCAATTAAATATGCACCTTTTTTTCTCCTACGAACCAAGGACATGCTCAACTTTATACGAAAGGATGAAGAGCTTCTGAATGGCCTTGACTCTCCCATATTCAAGCTGAAGGACTCTGACATACGGCACATTGTCGTAAACTTTTGGGGCTCCAAATCCCTACTCAGCGGCCTTGATGACCCTTATGATCTCTGCTTAGTCCGCTGGAACAAAAAGACCCCTTGGAGCCCATGGAACTGCATTCTACTCTCCTTCGAAGAAGGAGCCATTCATTCACAACTTACAAATATCCAAAAGGTTTAGTATTCGGGGATATTAGTGTTATACTATTTACTTATTTCGGTCAATAAACCGGTTATTAAAAAAATGTTATCATTCTTGTTTTTAAAGATAAAGCAGAATTATTTATTTAAAAAATCTGTTTCATAATTAAGGATAACAATATGAAGAGGTTCTTGCAAGCTCACTCATAATTTATTACTTTTTCCGTTGGTTAACTTTTTTCCCTACGTCACGCAGTCAGAGTGATGGTCCATTTATCGGCAGATGAAACATAACAAGCAAATATTATTAGTATGAAGTGTTGCTTTATTTAATCAAATTAATAGGATATACTGGAACAGTTTCAAAGGATTTGTAAATGACATGGATTTTATAGGATGCACTTTTGAATTCTGAGTACATGTTTACATCTTAACAGCTGCAAGGAAGGTTATGCTTTATTACATAGTGCCAACTGTTTTATTGTTATTCCCTCTTATATTCTTTCAACCAATCATGTTCGAACCAATCATGTTCAAACCAATCAGGTGTTTTTCCTTTCTCATCAATACAGTGTAGTGACAAAATATTAAATAAAAAATAAGATAATAATGGTCATTATAATTACAGTATTTCTTCTCACCGACATCTATAATAGCTATAATATTTGGTTGTCTTCTCTACTTTAATAACCAGAATCGAACTGACTTTAAAAATACACATTCGTTAATCAAAAGGTAAATTCTACTTTTTAACACAACTTGATCCAAGTCTTGTGTATTGCTTATTGTGATATTCTGATGTGTAGGTTTCAGTAGCCGAAATAGTTTAAAATCGTGAATTCAAATAGGATGTGTAGTAATTTAAATCCAAGTCCCTCTTATGAGTTTTTCTGTCTATACATTTTTTCGATGGCAAGAGTTTCAACTTTGAAGTAGTGTTATTAACAAAAAAATATTGGGATGTCATAAGATTCTTTTCATTTTCGATCTATTTTGTTAGAGAATGCAAGTTTTCCTAGATACAGGATTTTTATTATATAATTTTCATCACTTAGCAAAAAATGAATATTTATCTATTTATTATTAAGGAAATATTTTTTTAATCAAAAATAGTTTAAAAAACGGATATTTTATGTGTAATATTTTATTTTAAGATAATATTAATTGAGGAACATGAATGCTATGATAATTATTGAGCAATTGATGTTTACGTTTAGGAAATGAACTTATCTTCATGGCTATTTTACATGCATATTTAAAAGTTTATTGAACATCAATCAAAAATTTATATCAAGATGAAAAATACTATAAAATATACATAAAACAATAGACATGGATAAGTTGGTGTATTGATGTCATATTTTTTGTATGTATAGCGTAGCTATCCATAATGAATTATTGCTGCCTTTTTCATTGTATCGGAGATAATAGTCCATAGATAAAAATACACTCCCATTGTCTTTTTCCCAGGTTTACAAACACTTTTTGATAGAACGAGTCCAATACCGTCACACCCTGGCCCGCATTCACTTTTCTAAATACCCTTCTCTTCGACCCTGCATCCAAAATGAGAAAACAAAGAATGAGGATCTCTGGATACAAGGATCCTCAATGAACGAAAACCAAGAGGATTATAGTTTTGTTTAATGTTTATTGTATAAACATAAGGAACTAAATTGAGAAATTGTTATTCATCATAAATATTTTAAAAAAAAAATGCCTAAATTACCTATCAAATATAACATTATAAATTATTTGCAAATATTAAATGTTTTAAACTAAGTTGAGAGTGCTAAAAGATATCATAAAGTCATCATTATCTTCGTCGTTTCCAGCCGAAATTCCATCTCCTCCGAATGGATCGTCTTCATTGTTACCTCCGTCGAACATTCCACCACCACCAAAGGAATCGTCTTCATCGTTTCCTCCGTCCAAAATTCCATCTCCTCCGAATGGATCGTCTTCATTGTTACCTCCGTCGAACATTCCACCACCACCAAAGGAATCGTCTTCATCGTTTCCTCCGTTCAAAATTCCATCTCCTCCGAATGGATCGTCTTCACTGTTACCTCCGTCGAACATTCCACCACCACCAAAGGAATCGTCTTCATCGTTTCCTCCGTTAAAATTCCTCCACCACCGAATGAATCTCCATCATCGCCATCAAACATTCCTCCTCCACCAAATGGATCTTCTTCGTCTCCGTTAAACGATCCACCCCCCACCAAAGAATCATCATCCCTCGAACGTTCCTCCTCCACCAAAGAATCTTCTTCATCTCCGTCGAACATTCCACCCCCACCAAAAGAATCATCTCCCTCGAACATTCCACCTCCACCAAAAGAATCATCTTCATCTCCGTCGAACATTCCACCTCCACCAAACGAATCTTCTTCATTTGGTTTATCCACATTGTCGCTGTCATAGTCACCAAAACCACCAAAAGATCCGTCATCCCCATTGAACGACCCGCTGCCCCCATGCGAGCTACTTCCATCAAAAATGCCACTCCCTCCAGAGGAACTACTGCCATCGTAGATACCACTGCCACCTGAAGAACTACTGCCATCGTAGATACCGCTGCCACCCGAAGAACTGCCTTCATCGTATATTCCATTTCCACCAGAGAAACTACCGTCGTAAATGCCATTTCCTCCAAATGAGCCCCCGTTATATATACCACTACCCCCACCAATTGAACCTCCATCGTATATTCCATTTCCTCCAATTGATCCAGATCCTCCATTCATTCCATTTCCCCAGTATATCCCATTTCCTCCCGGATATCCTCCTCCATAAATCCCATTCGCCCCGGGTTGTCCACCATAAATCCCATTTCCTCCGAATTGCCCTCCATAAGCTCCATTTCCTCCTGGGTATTCTCCATCATAAATCCCATTTCCTCCAGGATATCCTCCTCCGTAGATCCCATTCCCTCCCGATTGTCCACCATACATTCCATTTCCTCCTTGCTGCCCTCCGTATATACCACTTCCTCCGAAAGTCTCTTCATACACTCCTCCTAATTGTGGTTCGTTATATCCCCCGAAGATCCGTCAATTACCTCACTCTCAACAATCTGTCCGGACTCATAGGGTTTAAGGAGAATGGGATTATTTTGAAGGGCGTGTGCAATGTTGTCCTTTTCCCTGGGCGATAGCTCGTACCAGATATGATCCTCAGGTCGGAGATATCGTACGGGTTCTCCCGTCACGTGATCTATTTGGCCATCGTAGCAGATGCAGCCTCCTTGAGTGCAGGATCCTCCACCAAGGAGCTCGAGCGGCATTTGAGATAACAGCTCCGGGGATTGCAGTAGGGCTTAACGTCGACGAACTCTATGGGCCGAAAAAGCCACCATTTGTCCTTCATATATTTATGACGTCCGGGTCATGCATATCCGATCGTCCATTATGTGCTTTGTGTATTGGGGATTCCAGGCTCTTGAATTCCCCGATGGAAAGGGCTGTCCTCCCATAATACGGGCTGAATTTGCATTTTGACCCGGCTTTCCCATGGGGCCTCGGCGAAGGATCCGATCAAACCATTCTGAGTCACGAGCACTTCCGCACCCAATCACTGTATGAAAATAAAAGGGAACTCATTAATCAAGGATATCACTTAAGTATACATTTCTATTACTTGGGGCTAAAAGAAATAGAAGAAAACTTATATTTTCTCTCATTTGGAAACTTCAATCACTAACTTCATCCAACTGAATCCAATGATCTTCTTCTTTTATTAATACAATCAAAGCAAATCATAGCATATTCTTCCATATAAAAACAAGTCATAAACTTGTTTTGCGTCTCTCTTACACTCAGGGATTTCATACTTGAGACTTTGACCTTTTTTTGCAAGTGTTTTATAATGCAAGTTTGACTATTTAAATGACTTTCCTTCTTCAAAGAAATATGGGTTCATTTATTACTTAAAGATTTTCCCGCACAATTAAAACAAGCCTCTAAAAATCACTACAAAAGAGTATAAAAGCTGGTTGACAATTACAAATAAAGAAAACTTACCTTCTTTAATGGAATGTCTAGCTTATATCCGATTTGAGTGTGATATATTCATACTTATGCATTTTCTGTTAACTAGAAACGAATAACGTGACATGTGGTGTCCACAAAGTGTGATGATGCGGAAGGTTGTCGAAAGGGAAAAAATTCGCTGTGAAAAATGATTAATTTGTATAGTACATTGCCATTGACATATATTCAGATCTACAAGACTAAGGAACAATATTCATCAAATAATGAAACAGAGAATCTACTAACTTTACACCAAGAAAAAATATAGTACCAAACACACAAAAATAGTATTAACTAAGCTTATCTTGACTTACTTTTATTACTACCTAATACTTTGTATTGGAGGTATTTGTATTGGCTGGAACAAACGGTTGATATCCGGTAAATTTGTACTATCAATCTGGACTATTTTACTTACTAATTCATTGAATTACCCATTTGGATATGAATAAGCATCAAGTTTAAGATTTAAACAAGGATTATCGATCGACATGTATATCGATATACACTATTTCTTCAAATGCGTTGCGTGTAAGGTATAATCGAGTATAAAGTTTATTTTGTCTCAATTTCACTGCATACTAAAAACAATGAAGAGTTCTATCCGATCCTGAAAAACCAATTAACGGGTCAAATGTTCCTAATTTTTAAAATGGTTGATTATTTCTGAGTTATTCCTAAGGATTCCACAACATATGTAGGAGATTGTTAGTTTGTTTTCATTTATTAAAAGCGCTATGAATACAGAGAATAAAAGTGTATTAAGGCTAAATTGAGTAACAAAATCGCTCAACGGTTTCCAAAAAAAAATTAACAAATGAATCAGTTGAACATAAAGTACCTAATAACATATGTTTTAATGACACACATTTAAAACTGGCACAAAATATTTGTTAACTTATTACGAATATATGAATAGTGGTTGTGCAATCGAAAAAAATGAGCTACAAATGATATTAATCACTGCAGTATCGTTATCGCTTATCACTAAGTTATAGAAAATATATTTCACAAATCTTAGCTAGTCCCTAAAATGAGGAATAGGAGAATTTGGATTTTATGGTTCAAATTATCGCGAAACATTGTATTCATATTTATAGTTGTATCGCTTGTGGCAAGATGAGTTTTGGAATTTTTTATCATTTATCTAAAGCTGAAAAAATATCATTTAATCGTTATCGCAAGTTTAAAAAAAACTTCCTCGTAGGAAAATTATGAATCCTAAGATTTGAATAAAAAACTACACTCTCATATCATTAGACTAATAGTTCATTTTTTTACTTCTTTTGTTCTTTGATGGAATTATCTAAGAATATGCTATCCATTAAGTCAACGAAAATGGACCTCGAGCTGAGGCATCCAAATTAATTAAATATACTTTGGGATGTAAGAAATGCAAGCCTTAGCAATTCATAATTTGCGAAAAAATGATATCTTTTGTGGAATAACTCATATAATATTTAGAACAAACTCAATTTTTCACACGTTACAAACTCGTTTTTTTCTTTCTAAGGAATGAACTCCATGTATTTATGTAACATAAGTACTTCTTAACATTCAATGTATATATATATACATACATATGCGTTATGTAGTTGCCCTCATAAAATATACACTGAACTAGGAAAATTTGACTAATAAATACGCATATATAGATTGCAATAAAGTCTAACGGATTTTGATCGTATTGCGCAAGGAATACTAGATACCACAACGTAATACTTAAAGACTAAGTTTGAAAACCTTGAGAGCTGAGATAAAATTTGTTCAATAATAATTGATGAGGTATTTTCATCTCAACGCATTGAGTTTGCTAACAGTAAAGTTTATGGATTTGATTTGAAAATGAGAATTGTAAAACTTCACTTTTATAATGATTAAAAGTGTTGCAACATCTTATAGTGATAGGATAGCTATGGTACCAATACCAAAAAATTAATTCTTCTGTAATATCAGAACGTTTCAATTCTTGTGGATTCCTCCAACCAAAAAATTTATCGTGAGCTTGGTAAAGGAAATCAGTCTCTTTTTATAAGCAATCCTTTTTCTAAAATTTATTCTAAAAATTTCTTTTTGACCCACTTGATATTTTAAGAATTTAATAACAATTTCACAACCACAAAACTATTTACCTATCCATCTTTTGAAGGAAATGATATCTTAACAACTAATTTACCCTGTTCAAGAAATATCGTATAGAACACGGGAAACATTTAAAATATGCTCCAAAACTATCAAACAAAGTAGCTTCTACACACTCAATAGAAAAAATGAACGTGTCCCTTTCTGTATTTTTTTCCATAAATCTACCATGAAAGCCTTATAATTTTATAGTCAATCAAAAAAAAAGAATATTTACAAACCGCCCAACTTTGTAATATTTTATAGGAGATTCTGGGACTGCATTAATGTAAATAATAATCTTATGTATATTAGGGAAAAAATGACAATTTAAAACCTGTCTCAAAAAACCAGAGGAGCAATGTACTTTTTTAATGAATTTCTATAATGGCTTTTAAAGTGGGAAAATGTTTCGATAATCAAGGAGGAGGTGGTTTTTCAAAAGAAACTTTTATAGCATCCAAGCAAACGTCCATAGCTCTTTGTTTTTTGGCTGATTGCCTTTTAGATAAAATAAATCAAATTTGTATTGTTCAGAAAAATTAATTCGGATCCAATCGAACGTCGCTTCGAATGGTATCGACAATTAAATGGGGAGGATTACTTCATAAGTTTGCGGCGATTTTGAAAAGCAGGAAAAAATCGGCTAAATTCTTTATAAACAAACAATAGTTTCATTACAAAATTATAAGAAAATATTTCAGAAAACTTATCTGCAACACCCACTGAAGAAATTAAGTATTTTTGAGAAATTTTAGAAAATATAGATATCATGGACTTCGATAAACTTTATGGATTGGGAAACATTTTATTTTATATAAGTGGGGATATTTCGCATTCAATTTTAAAACAAACCAAATTTGAATGTTGTAAAGAAATTTTATTATGTGAGGGTGATATTCTTATGGAAGCGGAATTTTTTTATCCCTCTGATGATAGCTTTTTAATTAAATAAATAGAGGGCTTAAAAAATCGAGTAATTATATTTACATTCTTTGTGCTACAATTTATATACCTTTAGATTCTATTTAAAAAATCAAACTTATTTAAAAAACTTCTCTCTCTCTCGGCTCTCCTGCTTTAATCTTTTCGAAGTCTTTTACAAAAAATGTTCAAAATTATGTATCTTGTCAGAGATGCTCAAAGTTGAATGCGGTAAAAAACATAATAATATGTAATTTATCCCTCAAGTTGCAAGTAAATTATATAACTTTGTTTGTAAAAATTATCTAGCTGACATTCACGAATCTAAGAAGCGAAAACAAGTTTTTAATCATTCTGCTCCTAAATAATTAGCAAAATTACGAAGCTCTTGAATCCTTATTTGGTACCTATTTATTTCATTTGTATATTTGTTAATTTTTGTAATAATATATATATGTATATTTATTCCATGTTTATTGTAAAAACTCATCTTTTTCTTCATGCTATTATGAAATAAATGAACAACTTTTTTAATGTATACTAAATATTTCATATTAGTCATTTCATGATTCTTATTTCATATATGGTAAAAAAACGTGCGAGTAAAAAGAATGCTGATTACTTACACTAGCAAGACGGTGAAGTCAATTTGACTGTGTTTTCGACTTAGACTAATATCTTAAATGTCAGGATCCGATATGCTTCAATTTTATGACTTTTAATATTTCACAAAATAAAGGTTTCTATCAAATAACTCATAGAATTTTAACTCAGTGAAGAGTTATGACAATTTATACCTAGAATACGGAGTTCAAATGACTTCTTTTTTATAGATTTAGAAAACATACTGTTTGTTAACAAGTCTAAACCGTTAAAACGCTATTGCTTGCCAGTAGATATACTTGTATGTGCAACAAGTTTGAATCTCTTATGATTCATTGCCAAAGGACACCCAATTAATGATCTTTGGTCCAAAGTTTGGGTCCACCGTATTTCAGAGAGACCATGAGTTGCGATCGATGTAGAGCTCCTGAAATGTACGCCGGTTCGACATCACATCTTCAGTTAAAGAGATAAAAGTGAAATTTTCATGATTCTACCAATTTTGGACGATTGATAGAAAATTGCCATTGAATGCTGCAACACCGGTGCCAATATCACGGTCGAGAGCAATTATTCCAACGAAGTCACGTTCCCCATTTACACAATACATTGCAAACAAGCCGATAAATTCGGAATAAAGTTTGGTTTGCCTGTAGATGTTGAGTCCCATACTAGTCCATGGATCCCTAATTAGGAAAAGACTTTCGGCGAAAAATCAGTCGTTCTCAGAGTACGTTTGTAATGAAAACTCGCAGAGTGATATCTCATCGAAAGACGAAACATCAACAGTGATAATTTCTTCACTTCACTGAAATGGCTAAATCACTGAAAAAAGAATACGAGCATTGTGGTAACATGAAAATAATGAGGAGGGAGGTGCCCAAAGCATCAAGAACATGAAACAGCATCTGAATTCTGCAATAGTATTGAAGCTGAAGACTTTCTTTTACGTCTATCAAGCCAAGCCTAAAAAAACGTTATAGTCCTAAGTTCAGTACACAATTCGGTTGGTATTCCTAATACTCAAAACATTTCCACAAAGTTTTTCTTATTACAACAGACCAAATTTGGAGTTGATATCTAGATCAGATGGTCGTTTATATACCACCAAGGTGGCATCAAGACGATGCCCCACAGGTTTTTAAATTTTTAGATATGGCGGCCATCAAACTAAAATGAATACAAATAGATCAATGGAACAAAAATAAGTCGAAGGATGTTTATCTTGCAACTCATGCAAGAACTACAATCCATGAACAAAGCCAAATATGGGGAAACGATGAACATGTTAGTGTTGTAGAAAATGTATGAAGAAGAGACCCCAATGAATAGAAAGGCTTGCTATGTGCGAAAATGCAAGAATAATAAATCTAGCATCAAATGCTTTAGATGTAAGAGAATCGATGTGGAAATGTACCGCAAAAGTGGAACATCCTTCAAATTCTCTCGAACCTCAAACTCAACAACTCGACACTAAGACGACATCAACGTTTTATATTTACTAGAAATAATTTTAATAATCATTTTATCATGGTTTTTATCTTGTTACAGTAATTTTTGAATTATAATATCATTTATGTTTTTTTTTTAAACGTAATTGTCTTAAGATTCTGTTTTTATCTCCTCCTTTCTGTATATCATTACATTTTTTACATGTATGGATTTTAGAAAAAAATAACATATAACCCAAAAAAATCGAAAATTATGTAATTCGTCACTCTTAAAATGTAAACCAATTACTGTAAATAATATAAAAAATCTAGCTTATATTTTTATTTGTCTATTTTTATTGACAAATTTTATAGTCTCAATGTATTTATAAATATTCATTCCATGTCAAGTATAGTTTGAGAACAAATTGAAAATTAACAGAGAAGTCAAAATGACTGTTTCGTCTTTCTAGGTAGAAATACTTGCCGTCTTTCTAGTGTAAGATTTCCTGGTTAGACAAAAAAAAAGTCAAGTGAATCAAATATACCATTAAAAGAGAAAGAAAATGAAAAAAAATCCTAAAAATATGTATCCCTATCTACCAGAGTATGTAAAAAACCCAAATTTGAAAAACCCAAAAACTCCACGGTAAAACACCGGGTTTTTTAACCGTTTTTTGGTGTTTTTTTTTACATACCCTGCTATCTACGTATTAGCATAAAAACAGAGCATATCCCATGATCTAGTATTCCTTGTATTGCGCCACAGATTATTTGACGTTAAAAATAGCAGATAATAAAACGCGTTTTCTTGTGAAAAAATGTCCAAATTCATTTGCTCTACTTTTCTAAAGCCATTATTTGCTATCTCTAAACTACTTTTTCTTATTATGCATTTCACCACATTAGTTACCCTATATAAAATTAGGATTCCCTTAAAACTGAGGGACAGACAACTATCTCTGGCTTCAAAGTAGGTATTGATTGGAATACCGGCACTTTACAGTCAATAATACTTGCATCATAATTTTTTGCTCCATTTTATAAGAATATATTGATATTAAGCATATACTATATTAAAAAACAAATAAAACTGTACTTAGAACAATTGTATTGCCGCAGAAATTATTGATTTGTTTGCCTTTGCAGAGCAATAATTTTGTAGCATCTTCCTGAGAGTAGATGGCAGAAACCAATGGATAATTTTCCTTAGAGACATAAAGTCTATAACAGAACTTTCCATATTCTGATGGTGTGGTGTGGAATTTTTAAATGAACGTAAAGTGTTTTGGCTTTTAAAAGGTAGAAAACACTCACCTAGAGGAGGTTTTCAATGTCTATACTTGAATTTAAAACGTAAACTTAGTTGCTTTTTCAAAAACTCAATTAATAAATCAAAAACATTGAAATGTCCTAATTCATACAAACGGGAACATATTGAAGGATGGCGAATATTATTTGTTTTTTTTTGATAATCAAATAATTGTGGTTGTAGCAATATATATATATATATATAAATATGGTTGAATTGTAAATCCTGCTGCTAAAATTATTCTCTAGAGACTCATTTTACGAGTATCTATAGTAATCCGGCACGTGACAGACATTCTTCTTGCTTGGGTACCACTGAGGACAACAACTTTTACTGACACATAATACAAAGCCACTGGTCTGATTAGTTATTAACTTTACTTATTTTTTTCTTTCGAAAAACGAAAAATCATTTATATTCATCATACAAAATATCAAAACTACGCAAAAAACATTATCAACAAATTCTTCAAGGTAGCAATAACAAATGGCCTAAAATATTATTGGGGAGGAGTGTTTTAGTTGATCGAAACTTATAAAAACTCTTTGTATCTTTGAAACAATCAGATTTTACTTTACATGGCCCGAGTGTAGATAAAAGAAAAGTCGTTCACTATTTAAAAAATCCATCCAAAATACAAAACTTCTATTATTAAATCCCATACCTCTTTATATTGGGCAGTCTTTCTCTAAAGACTGCCGAATTGTAGCGTACTGGTTTCTTTACTGACATTTAAACCAGTATGAAGAAAGTTCAATTGATTATCTCCAAGATACTGACAATTAATACCAATGGACCAGATAAATAAAAAATGGGTCTGGAGCCGCAAAAATATAAACATATTTTAAAATAAGTATCCCTTTAATTTTTTTAATATGTTTTGAAATGTCAATTAATAAAAGTCGTTTATTTTTTTCAATCTATTTTTTTGTCTCTATGTCGAGGCTAGTTTTTCTACAAGCTCATTTCTCAATAAGTGTTTATAGTGATGAAATAAATTTTCGGGCTATTTAGGGCTATCAAGGAATATTCGAAATTCGAATTCGAATAGTATCCCAAAATGCGAATTCAAACGTGAAAAATAATATTCGAATGTTAAAAAAACACTTTACTCTTTTCTAATAAAAAAAAAACGAGCAAAAACTTTGGAAATTATTTCTTAAAAAACGTCGTCACTTTTTTGGAAATTATTTTCTTTAAAAAAATCGAATTAGTTCGAATTCATGATTTTTTTTCAAAAAAATATTCAATTCATTTTGAGCAATTTTGACAGCCCTAATCCTATTGGCCTTGACTGATAAGTTTCAATGTTCCAAGTTTAACTTTCAACTCTAATGGGTTAAACCAGGCGTCGGCAAACCAAAGTTTTAATTTATGTTATGACGCATTAACATCATTTGTATAATTCTCTTTTTTGTGCTTGTATATTTTTTATAAAATGGTGGAATTAAAAGAATGTTGAAAGAGCCATAATGGACCAAAAGAAATAACGAATGTGTCTGCAGCTGCAATTTTTTTTCCATATTTAACCTTTATACGGTGTTCATTCTTGTCCTATATATTTTCCTTCCCCACCATTTTTTCATTTTCTAACATTTTTGGAAAAGCTCCAGGAGCCACTAAAGCAGCTATAAAGAGCCGCATGCGGCTTTAGAGCCGCGAGTTGCCGACCCCCTGATTTAGAGCAAGATGAGATTTGAGAGGTAAAATGTGAATGAGAGAGATAAGTGGAAAACCTCCTTATTATACACAAAAAATGGATTTTATAAAATTCTCAATCCGAAGGGGGTTAGTACAAAAAACTGCACTCACGAGGTTCCCTCCAAACAACACACCTGAACCTTACAATATTAAAAAAAAACTCCCTCGTAAGGACTCCCTACGTAGTGTTGTCCATCGGGCGGTTATGCCCGCCCGTCACCTGCCTGCCAGACGGGCCGGCCTCGGGCGCAAAAAAATGAAAGTCGGGCGGGCTATGCGGGCGGGCTTTTTTCATTTTTTACATATTTAATAATGTCTTTCTAAAAAATGTCTTCACTTTTTTCCTCGACCTCTTTCTAAAAGAACTTCTTCACTTTTTTCCTCAGACCTCTTCTAAAAAAAACGTCATCACTTTTTCTCGGATCTGTTGAATTGAATTTCTTTCTTCTATTAATATATTTTCGTAATGGTCGGGCGGGCGCATATCAAACTAATCGGCTCGGGCCGGGCTCAATTACTAGTCTTTCGGGCGGGCTCGAAATTGCGCCCGATGGACAACACTAGTAGGGAGGGACAAAAGAATAAGGATGTTTTCTTGTGCTATGCACGAGAGATAGCAAGGTAGTTAAAAGTAAAGCGTTAAAGTAAAGTGACGCTACCAGGACAAAACCTTCTTTTTTTTTTTCAAAAGGAGATGGATCAACCGTAGTTCTTTAAATGCGCTAGAGGGTTTTTGATGAAGCAGCTGTTCAAAATAATAACAAATGTAACAAAAAATATGGACAAACCGTAGTTCATTTTTTTAACAATAGGTGCCGCTTATCCATTTAACATTTGATGAAATGTTAAATGGATAAGCGGCACCTATTGGTAAAAAAATAAATTACGGTTTGTCCATCATCTTTTTTGTTTACATTTCTTGTCGCGCTACTTACTTAACGCTTTAGTTAAAAGTAACGCTTTAAAGTAAGTAGCGCATCAAGAGCTTTTTGTTCTGATTTTTGATTATTTTCTTGGCTTCCTTTCGCTTTATTTATCCGCTAGAGGTGTTGATGTTGATGCAGCTAAGTAAATAAATATGAAGGAATTTTTGAGATACATCAAGTGCCCTTGTGACGTATTAGTGACGTAGACTAAACAATTGACTCAATAACATGTCGTGTCTATTATTTTTATTGCTCCGCGAACTTTGCGCTCGATACTCCACATGAACCTCACCTCCTTAATTATCTATAGAACATTCAAGTAAAATCAAATGTTTTCTAATGCAGTTGCTTTATACATTAAAATATTAATTATTGTTGTGAAAATAAGTTAAAAACTTAGTAGTGAATGCAATTATTTAAATGGTTATGAAGGAGATCAAAAACACACCCGGTGTGACGTCATACTTTTTAAATCCCAAGTGACATCTGCCGGACAAAAAGAAAAGAGACTCAATGAAATCTTTCCAGCTATCTGCCCCGTGCGCTACTTTACTTAAAGCTTTAGTTAAAAGTAAAGCTTAAAGGAAAGTGGCGCATCAAGAGCTTTTTTGTTCTTATTTTTGATTATTCTTGGCTTCCTTTCGTTATATTTATCCGCTAGAGGCGTTGATATTGATGCAGCTAAGTAAATAAATATGTAGGAATTTTAAGGATACATCAAGTGCCCTTGTGACGTATTAGTGACGTAGACTTAAACAACTGACTCAATAACATTGTCGTGTCTATTATTTTTATTGCTCTGCGGAACTTTGCGCTCGATACTCACATGAAACCTCACCTTCTAAATCACCTATAGAACATTGAAGTAAACTCAAATGTTTTCTTATGCAGTTGCCTTATACATAATATCGTTGTGAAAATAAGTTAGGAAATGGTAGTAGTGAATGTAATTATTTAAATGAATGTGATGAATGAGATCGAAAACAACCCGGTATGACGTCATATTTTTTAAATCCCAAAGCGACATCTGCTGGACAAAAAGAAAAAAGAGACTCAATGAAATCTTTCCAAGCTATCTGCCCCGATGCGCTACTTTACTTTAAAGCTTTAGTTAAAAGATAGATAGAAAAACTCCCTCTTATTTTTGAGCGGGAGTAAAACTATGCATGCTTCAATCCAATACATGATTTTCAGCATGTTCGGATATGTGAGGGAGCAGATTTCCACACTGTTCAACGCCTTTTTGGAAAACTGTTGAAAATTACGGAGGTAGTTAAGTATTTTCGTAGACCAAAAAATCTGAACTTCAGCGCAATGTTCAAGGGGTCTTCGAGCTGATGGAATATATTGATAGACTAACCATACAAAAAAATAGCTTACGTCAAGATATATGGAACTTAAATTTTCATATATCAATTTTTGTCATTTCGACCAGTTACCCATAGTTGCCAGTCATGCTCCTATAACTATTTGAGGGTCCCACTAAATGTCCTGATCACCAATTTGACTTTAAAGTAGGCGCGATATACTTTCTTTGCAAACTCAGTAATTGGGAGACGTTGTTTAGCTGTCATGTACGGTGCACATATATGGCTCTAGGAATATGTTATATAACACTTTTGCATAAGGAAAATCTGATAACGCATTTTTGTGTTTAGAATTATTGATATAATAGGAATTTTTGTCCTATCTACACTTTTGTACAAATGCATTTTTAAAGGAAACTACTTACTTTTGGGCCAAGATTATCAGTCAAAATAGCTTTATTGAGCATTAATGAGCATATTTGTTCAGTTTTATTTTATAAAACTCGTTAATGAGCCCATTTTGAGCACTTTATCGTTCATATATATAGGAGAATATTATTATAAAATAGACCCATGAGGCTATAAAAAGGTCGACGACGAATTTACGTGCGATGAAATTACAGTAAACCTTAATAAGTGTATGTCGCATTGCCCCCGTTAAATGCTTTTTTACGGCTCCACCTTTTCCTCCTTGTGAATTCCTCTATACTTCCAACTGATTTTTATTATTCCCTATCATTTCCTTTCAACCATTCACGTTGCTCAAAAAAACTTTTTCTTATCCTTATCGACATGTAGGCCTATTCATTTTTTCTCTTGCAATCCCATGGGCTGTTAGTTTGAAAGCTATAAAGGCTCTCCGTTCGAAATATGTACTAGTTTTAATTATCCTCTGATGTAATAATTTGAAATACTGTAATCTTTAATACTTCTTCGTTACTCTTCTTCATGCAATTATTTAGATACCTTAGGCCTCTCGTTGAGAATGATGTGTGGTTCTAACAGTCAATTTTTCCAATAAATAATTCATTTCAACTAATAACATAGGGGCCTTTTGATAAAAGGATATTTTTATACCCTACAGCTTTTCAAATACAACTCCCACGCTTTTTTGGTAATTATTATTGCATCGAAAATAGTGCAATGAGTTGAAATATGAAATTATAGTTTTAAAAATATAGAATACCTTTCAATATATATATATACTGTCAAGACAATTTTGCTGAATTATATACAATCTACGTTTAGCGGCCAATTTTTAGGTTCCCTCAAGTGGCCATTATAAACATGGATGGCAAGTATTTTAATTTTGTGAAAAATTATTCTTAAATTTGGCAATGTAATAAAAATGAATTGCTTGCGTTTATAATTGTTTGAACATTATTTAAGTGTATCCCTATCTAGTACTTGCCAATACATGGATTTTTACCTGTTTGTCGTTTTTTCGGTTAAAAACATTTTATTCGGTAAATTGCAAAGAAAAATTACAGTGTAAAAATAAAATAACAAAATTATATACAGGAAACTATTCAGGCACAAATTCGATAAATTGCATCCGATGGATATAAATAAGCATACTAGCGTGTAATTATTCTATTCAACCTACGATACTCTTATCAATGAGGTTGATCAAAACTGACCATCCTCTCTCGGGAATATTCGAACCTCCGCCCTCAACATGGAGAGTTGAACACACGCCTTAGTTTTTATTGTCCATCTCGATCATATTTTTTTCTAGACACTCATTCTCCTCTCATAAGATAATATTTTATTTTGATAAAGGCCGTTGATAGTTAAATATTCCCGGGCTTGTGAACGGAACGCTGAATGGAACGCAACTTTTTTTTAAACGTTGAACGCAAAAAAAGAGTTTTGCGTTCAGCGTTCAATTTTTCAAACATTTCTTGGACTTTTTTCGGAAAAAACGTCATGACTTTTTTTGGAAATTATTTTTAAAAAAAAACGTCATCACTACACATCACTTTTTTGGAAATTCTTTTCGAAAAAAAAATGTCATCACTACGCATTACTTTTTTTTGAAAATTATTTTCTAAAAAAACGTCTTTTTGGGAAATTATTTTCTATAAAAACAAAAAACGTCTTTTTCGGAAATTCTTTTCTAAAAAAGACCCTCTTAGACCCAGATTTTTTTAAAATAAAAACCCTAAATAGTACATTAATTTTCTAAATTACACAATGTTATTTTTTATATATTTGAACGCTAACGGAACGCTGAACGCAAAAACATTGAACGGAACGCTATTTTTTTTTTTGAACGCTCACAAGCCTGAATATTCCATAACAGAACGCTGGGACTCCTCGTTCTCACGCTAGAAGACATTATCTATGACTAATTCTGCTTCACGAAACAGAAGATACTCGAAAGGGTGGTAGTCATAGAGATGTAAATACATAGAGGGCTTATTGGATTCTTCAGAGGAGTACGTCATTGTGCCCAATATAAACAAATCTTTCTATCTCTATAATGAACTTACGATGACTTAGATCAAATTAATTTGTTTATATTGGACACAGATTACAGCTGAATGATGTTTCTCTGCTATTGAAGGGAATAAGCTCTCTATATCTTTATATCTCTATGGTGTTAGTCCACAAAACTACGTTATAGGATTTGGAATGCATATATTTTTTAAACATACACATTGTTTTGTCAAAGATATATAATTGAAGCTATCTACACTCCCATTGTGGAATTCATTTCTATTAATTTATCAATAGAAATTTGCGATTATCTTTAATTAACTGATAATGACATGAATCCTTATAATTATATTGTTAGTTATCAGGTTCAGCGTCGAAATAAAAGGAATGTCTTATTCAAGAGACTCTTCAAAACAGAAGAAATAATTATATATTTCTACGAAAATTTATTAACATCTATAATAAATGCTTTTTTAAACCTATGAAATATTCAACAGTAACAGTTCTCGTAGATATTATGGAGAATACATAAAAATCCCTGCCTTTTCCCAGCACATAAGATATATAAAAATAGAGGATTTATTGTTTTTTTTCAATTCACGAGTTTGGTTGGTGAAAGAGAGTGTTCCTTCGTCTTCGTATCGTAATCATATTTCCTTCATTTCGTGTCTTGTTCAATATCACATCACTTGTCAGTATCACACAGATTTGTTTGGGGCTTTGATAATAATTGATGAGTAGGCGGGCTTTAAATGGAGCTGTTGTTATCGAACTCCGTCCATGCGTCGTTGAGCTCCACAAATATCATTTTGGAGAGAGTCTCTTTTTGTGTCCCCGTGTTTTTGTCCGGGTGAACGGCGAGGCAGGCTTTCCGGTATTGTTTCTTGACATCCGTCTTGGATACGAGTTGATGCATGGCGACTTGGTTCCACTTGGATCCTGGCCAGAGGACGGTGTGTAGTGAGACGAGGAGTGCTCGAATGTTTCTTTCCTTTCCCTCCACCCAGACGTGGACCTGTGCCTCCTCCGGGGACATGTCGGCCAGTACCTTCTTTTGACGCATGGCCCCGATGGTTTGAGGCGTCTTGGAGGAGTTGGGCTGCGAGGAGGAAAAGTCTCCCAAAAGATCACTGAATGCGTCTTGAGGAGCCACCTTGGGCTCTCCATTGGCCCCTTTGCTCCCTGCTCCTTGGGAAGTGAAGAAGCTCTCAAAGTAATTTGGCCCATTGTTCTTGGGAGCTTGACTCGGAGGATTCGGTTTTGTAGAGGTAGGGGGGTCTTTGGACAGATTCACTCCCTTCAGGAGATCATTTAAGTCGTCCTCTAGATTGTTGCTTATTTTATCTTCACTCTTAGATGTGGGCGTCATGAAGACATTGAACGGGTCAACACTTGGGGTTGGAACTCCGTTTGCTCCTGATGGTTGTTCAGGTGTGTCTCCAAATCCGAAATCCAGGAGTAGATCATCCTTGTTGTTATTACTATGATTGCTGCTACTGTTATTATTGTTCTTGGTGGGTTGAGTATTAATGTCGAATAAGGAGTCTTGGTTGCCGTTAGGAGGGGTTCCATTGATTGGGCTCTCATGGGGCATGTCTCCTCCCCCACCAAATATATCGATGAGAATATTCGTCTCACTATTCGAGGTGGGGAGTGGGGCGATTACTTCTTCCGGGGTGGAGACGGAGGAGCCACACTTTCCGTGGGCTCCATACGGGCTCCAAAGAGGCTGTCTTCCTCCGGTTCACTCCGAATATGATTCCGTATGAATGAATCTGTTTCTTCCTCGTGGACATAGTCGCTAAAAAGGATCTCTTTGGTCTTTTTGAGTGGCTTGGGGATTTTGAAGGCCTTTCTCTTGGTCGAGCGTCGAAAGTTGACTGTGACTCGGAAGTTTTCGGGTAGGGATCCTGCGGGTGAGTCCAGTTCTTCACGGGAGAAGCGGACAAAGGACGTGGTGGAGCTGAGGAATGCGGAGTGGAAGTAGAATTTGCAAATGGGTACGAGTGTGGGGGATGACAGGATTTTTCCCAGGCCCAGGGCTCGGGAGTGGTAAAGTATCCCGTAGACGTCCCCTGATGGGATCTCTATTTTGTTCCGAAAGGATAAGACAACTTCCTCGTCATATTGGGTGAAAAGTCGATCTTGATTATGCTCAGAGTCGCTTCCTGAAGAGTAGACAAGGGATGATCCAGAGTAAATCTCTATCCAGGGCCGACATCCGTCCCGTGATCGCGTGAACAAGGGCACGGGCTCCAGTATGATCTTGGATATCTCAACGGGCTCCACGTCTATGAAGTTGAGGTCCTGTTGTAGGATGAGGGTGATGAAGTTTTGAAGGAGCGCGGCTTTGCAGGCGCTGAGGTCCGGCTCACCGTGTCGGAGGGAGAAGTACTTCAGGAAATCCTTGACAGAGGAAAGGAGCGTGGACTGGAGGAGAATAGCCCCGGCAAGCAGAGCCGAGTTGGACTTTCCATTATGACAAGAAATGACGAGGACGTTCCCTCGATCCTTCTCCAGGAACTCGATAGCTTCGCGCGTGGCATCGTTGAGCTCCAAGAGAGAGGGAGGGGCCTCCCCCTTCTTCCATGGCCTACAAACGACAACTCCCGGAGGAAATTTGTTTAGAGCGGGGGACTCGCTCAGGGAAATCACCTTGTAGTGGCCCGGATAACGCGACTCCATCATGGCTTTAATGTCCTCCACATAGTTCCTATCGCTGGGGCCCTCTCCAGGCTCCGACATGACGGCCAGCCGCTCTGTGATACAATTAAAGTCCAAATGGCGGACGGATGCCCCAACTTGCTGCTGGAGGGTCTCGAAAACGGCTTTTCCCGACTCTTTGATGTTCTTCATGAAACTTCCTGCACCCCCCTTGAGGGAGGACATCCAGGCTGCCGACTGGGAGGGCGCTGTGGAGGGTGCCGGGGCTGCAGTCGGTGTGCGCTCTTGGGCGAGCTTTTTTTGTAGAAGGGGATCGGGTCCATTGTCTGTGCTCAAGGCGTAGGTGGCCGCAATTTCCCGTAGCGCAAGAAGCATGCCTTTGGCGTCGATGCGGCTCCGGGGGTCCACTTGAAGTGCCCGCGTGATGAGGTCGTAGAAGAGTCCGTAGGTGAGCTCTTCCTCTCCCCCGCGCGGGAGGGCGTAGTTCCCATTGATGATGCGGAGCTTGGCAGCGTCCTCAAAGGGGTGCTTGCCGAAGCAAAGTGCAAAGAGGATGCATCCAAGTGCCCATATGTCCATGGGTCGTCCCACGGGTGCGTTGCTCCAGGTGTCGAGTGCCTCTGGCGCCCGATACATGGGTGTGGTCACGGCTGCAATTTGCTCTTCGAGTGACGATCGTTGATTGGGTGTCCAGGACTCATCGGGCTCGTACTCCACGGTGGTGGCCGAGCCGAAGTCGCAGAGCTTGAGTCTCCCGGCCGAGGAGATGAGGAAGTTCTCTCGCTTGATGTCCCGGTGAATGATGGGCGAGGGGCTGAAGGCGTGGAGCAGCGAGACGGAAGTGGACATGGAGAGACCAGGCGAAGCACGGACTCCGGGGGGAACACGCTCCCACAGTCGCTCAGGGATCCGCCAGGGCAGAGCTCCATGAGGACCAGGAACTCTTCTGGCCCGGATCCCGCGGAGAGGAGGGACACCACGTGCTCGGAGTGCTTACGGAGCTTCTTCATGAAGGAGATCTCCTTCAGGACGGACTTGCGACGGTCTGCGTCCGGGGCGGGGAGACGCTTGAGGGCGAAGCGCTCCTGGGGGGACTCCAAGCGCTCCACGGAGTACACGAAAGCGTATCCGCCCTCGCCGATCACGTCCAGGACACGCACCGTGATCTCCTCGTCGATGGACACCAGGGAACCGGGGCTAAAGTCAACACGGACCCCTTTGGAACCACCGCCTAACATCCTTGGGGCGGGCCAGAAACGAGGCGACTCTGACGAAGGGTGGAAGGAAGGAAGGAGGATGGAAGGAGAGAACCAAGAAAGAAGGGGCGAAGAAGGGACACACTCTCTCTCTCTTACACACACACACACAGAAACAGAGAGACACAAAGAGAGACAATGAGATAAAGACAGGACTCCTAAAAGAGAATCCAAGAGGAGAGGAGGAGAGACATGTCCACGCGGTGACGTCAAAGGCTTACAAACAGGCAAAATGATGAAAACGATCGTTTCAGAGACCCTACTCCACTTATTGAGATGAAAATGCGACTAAAGCTCACTATAGTATCACTATCCTGATTTATGTGTCTATACTCATAATTTATATGTCATGTATTCTTATTCACAGTATAGAGGTCAACACATCGTAAGTCACTGACGTCATGCCTTGGGTTATTTTATGTGCCCTTACTTCCTTGCTGAATGATATTGGGGAAGAATGATTGTCTATGTCACCATATTCAATATTACGAAAGAAAGAGAGAAACAAAGAAAGACAGGGAGAGAGTTCCTCCTCAAGTCATTTTTAGCAAGACTCCTCCATGAACCTTCGATCTTCCCCTCTTCTTGTACGCTATACTTGAAAGCGGATACTTTTGAAAGAGGGGTGCACGTCATGATAAGGCCTCTATTTATTACGGTTCATTAACTATTATCAAAGCTATCTTATCGCTTCAATGTATTACTGCTACATTAAGAATAACAGCTCATATTGACTTACTCTAAGAACGCCTTTTGAATCATTTGCACCGATGACGTCATTCATGAGAATTGAATAAAAAATCGGGGTGTAAACAAATCTTAGCTTCCCAGTTGCTAAGTACTATATAAAATAAGGAACCAAGGTGACCATTTCAGGGATAGTTCAATATTGTTTTTTGTCAACGTGTTACTCAGATATATTATTATAACAAGTCATGTCTTTATAGCAAGCACTTTTAATGAATAAAATATAACCAGTGACGTCATCGTAACTACCCAATTTTGACAAGCCTCAAAAACATATAATTGAATGTATGTTTATTCGATATGTATTTGATAAAAAGCATAGTTAATTGATCGTACATTTGGTTCCGGTTTTGAGTCTACAAATTGCATACAGGAGGCAATACAATCACTAGAATTATTATATTCATGCCGTCACTGGACAGTTATGGTCGTTTTCTTAGAAGTACGTTTTGAAGTACAATTTCAGTGTTTAGCAAGAGAGACATTTTATTGTTATTATTATTATTATAAAGAGAAAGATATTTTCACGCGCATGCTTATTGAGCCGGTAGATAATAGAAGTAGTTGTTCTCTTGTCTCCATTTTGCTTTCCTTTTTAGATATTTAAAAAGGCGCAGGAGCGGACAATAATGACGACGACAACAAGAGTTGTTCTGGTATTTCAACCGGCAGAAATTGTTATTATTATGACTTTCTAATTCCCCCCCCCCCTCCTCCAGTTCATTTGTATTAGAGTGTGTCTTCATATTCCGTCCAGATACATAGATAAGGTGGGGGGACGGATCGGAAAGACTCCGGAAATACCTACTTCTGACCATTGTTATTGTGACCCTTACAATAAACAATATAAGCATGTATTTAGCCCTTTTGTTCCTCTTGACCACGGAGGTGAAAGCCTTGGGGGACATTATCTTTGCCGTGAACTGCGGCGGGGACTCCCATGTTGACATCTATGGCATCAAGTATGCCAAGGATCCCAACAATATCGGAACGAGCTCAGACTATGGAAAGCAATTGGTCATCGGAAGAGTGCATCTCCATGATCAAATCCTATATCAGACGGAGCGCTACCATACGGCCACCTTTGGATACGACATCGACGTCTCCTCAGATGGATGGTATCTCCTGGTTCTTAAGTTTAGTGAGGTCTACTTCTCGGCTCCAAACATGAAGGTAAGCCGAGAGATACACGAAAGAGTGAAACGATTCACTGCTCTACGGGTGTATGTAAGCCCGAAAATAGGTATATAAAGTATTAAAAATATCCAATTCTTTTTATAATACATACTCAAACCCGTATAAGTAATGATCCACCTTAAATAAAAGCTTGTTTTTAAGCAAAAATAAAATTTGTTAATTCACATTATATATTAATAAAATCCTTTATACAATCCTTGGATGTCTGATTTGTCTCTCTACTTTTTCTAATGAATAATAGCTTTCCTGTTAATTGTAAATATAAAATGTATTGATGCTCCTATGTAAGACACATCTCTTTTGTCTCTAGGTCTTTGACGTCGTCCTCAATGGAGATTGGACGATTGCTTCGGATTTGGACGTCTTTGAGAACGTGGGACGGGGTGTGGCCCACGATGAATTCATTGAGTTCATGGTCAAGGATGGAAAGATCCACTATGAGGGAGATGAGTCTGAAATTACGAGAGGCAAAATCCGGGTGGAGTTCATCAAGGTCTATATTTATTCATGCATTGTAGAAATAACAAATTCAACATCCATGTATTTTTTTATAGAGCTATCGAGACAATCCTAAAATCAACGCTATTGTGCTTATGAAGGGAAGACTATCGGGTAAGAATCATTGTAAAATAAATATATATTATTAGCTTAATGAGTTTTTTAAAAAAATTATGAAAATATCTACTTAGAAATGGATTCAAAATGTGCAATTACAAGGCATAAAAGTACTTTTGTAGAACAATTAGTCAAACCAATAGAATCTTACACATAAAATCCATGTCATTCTGACGGTATCAAATTTACATTTATAGCCAATTGATCCCAGCTTTAAATAACTATATTGAGCGAATATTTTAAGATTTTTTTAAAATTTCACAGTTCACGGAATATGTACGATAGCCAAAGTATAAGGTATATAATAAGATGCTAATGCGTAAAAATATTAAACATTATAGTTTAAATTCTTAGCATTCTTGTTGAACAATCTTAAAAATATATAGCAATTAAAAGCATCGAAATGACAAAAATAAACGAAAATACATGTAAAAATAAAAAAAAGTCTATTTGTAGTTTCTAAATTTCTTTAAAAGCTTCTTTATGGTCTCATTATATAACAGGGACCGGGAAGGGAAGTATCGGATTTCATCGGCGGCTACTGTCTACTGTTTCGATATCTAAAAAATCATCGAATTAAAAGAATATATATATATATATACATTATTTTGGATATCTTTTTTTATTCAATGATCATTCCTCATAGCTGTTTATTCTGATAATATGATGTACTGTAGTTATTTTACTCTATTATGAAACGTGTCAATTTAAAAAAAGAGCACGTATTCAATCCCTTCAACTAATATAAGTCCTTACTGACACATATGTTGACGACCATAAAGCTGTTGATGAAATAATTAAATATAATTATTGTTTATCATTTGACAATTTAATTATAAAAATATTCTTCTCGTAGCTTTTCAATTAAATGTTTATTGCATTCAATAATGTTTACTAAGGAAAGTAGTATTGGGTACTCAAGTATTAATTATGAGACGTGCTTTTAAGTACTTTTACCCATGTTTGTTTAAGACAACAATGGGGCATGGGTATGCATAAACATAGACTTATACCTAAGCCCAAAATATGAAGGGAAGTGGAGAATGTAAATATTATTGTTACACTCATTCTTATTGATTGTCTATGGTGGATGAGGTATTTTAAATGCCTCATCCAATTAATATAACGCATCATCACAAAACCTCGAATTCATGTGAGTATAATGCAATATTTTATTAAATAGATAGCTATATAATGTAGACCCACAGATAGCGAGACTATGACATAAAATAACAAAGCTTAATGAGAACAATCCTCTCTCATTAAACAATACACATTAAATATGTAATATTCCATTCATAGCGTAGCTATTTATTTACATAAAAATATATATAGCATAACTATGACAATGGATTGGCAAATAATGAAATAAAAAAGTTAATATTAAATTAATAAACATTTAAAAGTCTATATCTTAATACTCTATTCTATAAATAGCGTGGCTATATATTTGTAGATACACAAATAACATAGCTATGCTATAAAATAGAAACAAACTTTGCAATCAAAACGATTTAACGACCTACTAAGAGAAATCATGCAATTAAATAGTAGACTTTAACCATGTTTTAAATATTTTAGACCTAGCATAGCTATACAATTGCAGATACACATATAGCTATGATTTCAAATAAGAACTCTTTACAAACCACAAAAGTTATTGACTTTAATGGAACAATCATGTGATTATATACCTTAAATAAATATATCTATTAATTTAATATATAGTAAATCAACATAGTTGAAGGTAAATATATATTACTGTGTTATTAGGATAAGTACTAATCTTTGTTATAAAAAAGTTAACAACTTAATGCGATCATATATGGAATTAAGTAAAATACATTTACAAAGTTTATGAAGCGTAGCTATCATGTATAAAATAAAATATATTAAATAAATATAAAAATAAAAAAATAAAAAACATTTATTAAATAATATTTATTAAGTTTGTGTTAATGTCATATTTTATTAATAGCGTAAATATACACTTGTAAATAAAATATAAGGCGAGGTCTAGGGCTAAAATAACATTTGATATAACAAAGTTAATGACTTTATAATGCATATTTCGTTTATCGAAGCCACATGATTATTTTATAGATCTGCTTACGCTTAATAGCTTTTTCAATATTTGTTTTGATTGTCTCCTATAGTGATTAAAAATGAATAATTACTAAAAATAAATTTAATTGCTTTTGACCACTGGTATAGTCTCACATCTATTTGGGAAAAGGCTATCAAGTTATCAACGAGGGCATTGACAAAGCTTATGTTATTTTTAGGGTCAAGTGGATTCATGATCATACATTCGTTAAAAAGCTTACAGATCACTATTTTCAATACTTAAAGCGGTATAACTTATATCAAATTGAAGGCTCGATATAGTGGAAGATCAATTTTGGTCAACCTTATTGATAATATTCTAGGTTTCGTTTGACTGATTTATATGCATTAATGCTTGGTATATCCAGTCGGATGTTGCAATTTCTATCGAATCCAATAGGCATAAGAAGAACAAATTAAATTTAATTTGTCCATCATGTATATTTTTAAAGTATAATTTTATTCAAATAGATGTACCAATGCTCAAATCAATGTAGTGATTCTTAAATGCGCATAGAAAAGTTATAAGGAGAAAAATCATGTTTAATTTTTTAAAAGTAAAATGATGTTTATTCATAGAAGCATAAATTTGTTAAATCAAGTAGCCTTGAAGATGCTGTTAGTTATTGATACTCAGAATACGGATATTTTTGACACGGAGAACAAAAATGTAGTTGGGAAATGAATATCAAGACGGGGCTTAAAAAGTGTTATTCATAATTATATCACTTGTAAAATAGAAGGAACTTAACGTTATGGCAACACATCTATATGTTAATATTGTGTTAATGCATTTTTTAACTTTAATAATACTTAATATTACAATCATCATTTCATTATTTATTAAATAATGCTTTATTATGAATTCAAAACGTATTGTTAGCCCATAAAATATAAAAGGTATGTTGATGCATTCATAGTATTTATGTTCTAAATATATGCATTTAACGTCTTCATAAAGCATTAATATGTTTAATATAAATATATAATATATATATTTACTATTATAAAATTTGTAGTCCTTCATATTTGATCATCAGTTGGATTTTTTTGTGATTAATAAAGAACAAAAACATTTAAAAAAAAACTGTCTTTAAAATAACCAAAGTCCATAAAATGGTCTATTACACATATCTTCCGTAAGCTTCCTGCCTATATGGTTAATGTACAATAAAAAATAGTTGATCTTTCGATTCCTCTCACAGTAAAAAATCCTTGTTCATGAAAAGTCGAGGACATTTCTTGGATAAATTAAATTTTATTCGTCCATCAGGCATATCTTTAAAGTATATATTTTTTATTCAAATAAATGGCCAATGCTTAAGCTCGGCCAATCAATGTAGTGATTAGGAATGGAAATCTTGAGCTTAGCCTTGGTGCTTAATGATTCTATGACTGTTTTGGCCATGAAAAGGGAGATGGGTAAAGAGAGGGATAGAAGGAAAGAGAGAGAGAGAAAGAGGAGGAAAGAGAGGGAGAAAGAAAAGGTTTCCTTCTCTTTACCCCTCTCCCTTTTTCACGGCCAAAAACAGTCGTAGATCTGTAAGCACCAAGGCTAAGCTCCAGTTTTCTTTTCCTAGGAGTGATTCTCGAATGCGTTTATAAAGGATTGTAAAATTGTACTAATAGATATAACAAAATATTTTTTTTCTTTCAGAGTGGCCTCAACTTCCACCCCTAGTGATTGAGAACGAGGAAGATGAAGTTGGCTACGAGAAGAGCGAGTCTTCTGCTCGCCACATCAATCCCTCCGGCCCCAAGGCACGAGATCCCTACGAATTGGATGACACTTCTGTCATGCTACCCATCTTTGTGGCCGTTGGAGCCTTCATACCCCTGGTTCTCTGCATGTGCAAACTATAGCAACTCCCCTCCCCTCTTTTCCTCGTCTCCCCACTCATTCTTTTTTCTTCTTCTCTTGCCGAACTTCTTGCTGAAAAATGTTTTCTAAGAGGTCATCTTGTATAAAACTCAGTTTTTATTCGTTTGATTTCCCTTTTTTAAAACTTGTTTTAATTTTTTTTCATCGTTTGTTTGTTGTTATCAAGGTCACTTGATTAAGGTACTCTAGGCCGAGGGATCCTCAAATAGTCCTCACGAGTGGGTTCATTTTTCAGTGTAATAAGCAGGTTGAATGCCCCAGAATAGTGGGGTTTTGTCAAAACTAAATGAACTTTCGGAAAAGTAGACATCAATTCATAGAAAATTATTTTCCCGATAAAAAAAGGGATTTGTGATATGCTTCAACAAGTATGCTATTGTTTGGACATGGAAGTCAGTAGGTTTATTGATGGTCATGTCAGTAAATATAGGGAGAAACTTACACGAAAATATACATTGACAAGATGATATATATATCGTATTTATTCGTCTTTTATAATAAGAAATTATTTGTTTAATATTAGAAATATTTTTACGATAAAAAAAATATCAATAATATTCCAGAAAATTGTGTTGATCTCCATATTCAGGACCACGAGCTTATGCAGTAAGGAGTAGAAGAAACTTCTTTAAAATCTATTGATAGGAGCATCATATTTTTGTAATTTCATATTTAAATTTTAATGCTAAATTATTAGTATATTAGTAAAAAAAAAATTTTTCCGATTTTAAGAAGGAAATCACATATAAACTATACTTTAAAAAGTGTCTAGTTGTCTGCCCATGGATATGAGTCACTATATTGAGGATCACGGGTCTAAGGAACTAAAGATATGGAGAAATATCAGCAAATAATAATCATTTTACGCATTTGATATCTATTTAAAATAAAAGTTGAACTGACTAAACTGGACTTTTTTATGCTCCCTTTCTTTACAAAGTCCCTTTATCAAGTTGGACCTTGGTTGTTATGAGATACACGCCATGCCTATACATCACTCCTCCAAATAATCTTGTTTTTCTTGTTAAAAACTATTATTTTGTCAAATATCTTTCAAAAGGAAAAAAATAGTCATTTGATCTCAATCACTGTAATATGTATATCGATCACAAGTGGATCATCAATTTAGAAACTATTCAGGTGGAAGGGGGGGGGGGGGGGAACTACATCGTTGTATTAAGGCAAAGCCGTTGAAATAACAATAAACTCTCAGATATCCTTTCATTCTCCCTTGAATGTTTGTAAATATTGAAGGATTGCTTAAATAACAGAAGGGATTTCCATGCGGCTCAAATGATTAACCACTGCTTCAATCATAACTTCTTCCTCTGAAAGAGATAATTACTGATCCAAGGATATTTACAGAAAAAATAACTCTTTGTAAAGAGTTTCCACGAAACGCTAAACGTTTATCAATTTTATTTATAATAATATCTGTCCATGCCAATATCATGCTTGGCAAACAAGGGATCCATTTATCTAAACCTTATGCAATTTATGTTTTCAAGAGCATAAACCAGCGACTTTTTTTCTTCATAACATATTTAATTCATCGGAAGATTTTTTAAAGAAAATAATCACGAAACCTTTGTACAAAGAAAACTTTGCGGATCACTTAAAATATCTAAGGAGTCAGAAATATAAAAATGACACAATATAATTATGTTTAGGGGTTTAATTCATATTCTCATAGAATGCTCAAGGGGACATGCCTTGAAATAATTGGATCTCCGTATCTTAACTCACATTCTTATTGAAAGTATCTTATAACCAATTTCTAGGAAATCACCGTTGACCTTACATATCCGGAAGTGACTTCAGTCTACTTGAAACGCCTTAGTAATTGGTTCCGATTATAAAATTTAGCATTAAAAATAACCGCAGATGACTAAATGGGCTTATTGGACCTTAAAATACCTGATTGTAAAACATGAAAACGAAATTTGAGACTGTGGAGCTTAATAAATCGGCTGTTAATTAAGCATTTATTATGCATCCATCATTTTTGTTTAATAGAATCTCATTATCAATGTAGCCCAGGAATCTTTGAGGCTTTCCTATTTAACATGAATTCTTGACGCTAAGATATATGAAGCAGTGAGTTTTGCTCCAACTGTTTAAATCTTGAGAATACGATAAACGAAATTTTTTCCAACTTGCAATAAAAAATATATCTGAGACTTAATGAGTAATTTTAGTATAGTAAAGCGTATTCACAGATGCAACGCAATTGAACCCAACAAGGCAAAAAACCAAATTAGCAAGTTGCTTTAAAAATATAAACTTACAATAACATGAACGATATAATCCTATAGTGTGAACAAGGAAAACAAAAATGGTCATGTTGAGCGGTAGACTATGAGCAATTCAAATTTTTCCCGCCGTTTGTATCGTTGGGATAAAAAAGCAAACAATAATAAACAAATTTTGTCAAAAACTTGATTTCATTAGATAAAATGTGTCCGCCATGGAGGCGCAAAGAAATCGCGGGTCCGTCCTGCTCGAATCTCAAAATAGCTTCAAAAAAATGGTCCCATATTCCAAATCTTTCATCACAACGACCGAGAAGCTCAAGGTGAACAACCAGAGCCTCAAGAGTAAGTCTGGAAATGGTGGTCACAACAAGAAACGGTCAGCCAAGTTTTTGACCAACATTATGACCGTCCTAATTACTCCAGCAGTCAAGAAAAAAGCTAATCACCCATCAAGGGGAATTTTAGTTTTGATAAAAAGCGAATTAAGGCCCAAATTGATTGCAAAGGATGAAGGGGGAAATTTCTGTGTACTAACAGTGAGCTGGGGAGGTAGAAATATTAAAATTGTATCAATTTATGGTCCGAACTCGGATAACCCTACGTTCTTTCATTCTATTGAATCAAAATTTATAACAGAGAATACTCGTTGGGATGAGGATCTGATATTGAGGGGGATTTTAATGTGACCTTAAACCAGGAGCGGATACATTCGGCTATAAAAATTTAAATAACAATAAAGCTAACACTGCATTGAAGGCCATCCTTTATAAAAATAGGCTCACAGACCCTGCAACAAAATTCAGCGACAATCCGCAACACACATTTCATGTCAGAAGAGAAAATAATATCATAAAAGTTCCAGACTAGACTATTTTTTTGTGTCTGAGGAGCTATCGACCTTGGTTGCGGATTATAAGAGTATCCCAGCATTTATGTCAGATCATCATCCGATCATGTTAACTTTCACATTGCCAAAATATAGATCAAAGAAGGAATGGAAATTGAATGCTTCCTTACTAGATGATAAGGTCCCCAAGATAGAATTAAAATTATTATTCAACAAATTAAGTCGAAACTTTGCAACAAACATATAAGATCTCCTTCCCATGCACTAAAACTAGTTCTTGACTGCACAAGAAGAGAATATATTAAATTGGGGGTTAGGCTAAGTGAAGAAACAAAATCAAAATTACGTAGAATGAAGGAAAAAGGTGGGGATGTACGGGGTGAAGGAATAATTGAAGATGAAGAGATACGGGAAATCACTCAGTACTATTCGCAAGGTCATTTAATTAGAGCCAGATGTAAATTTGTAAGAAAAGAACAGGTGATTTTGGACAGTGTGAAAAGGAGAGAAAGAGTAAATTCAAAAAAGAAAGAAATATCAGCAATTTTTGACATGCGTGGAAATTTGGAGAGGGATCCTCGAAAAATCAATAAATAGTTAGTCACTTTTATCAAAAATTATATACATGCAAAGATTGTGATAGACAGTCGGGTAATAAATGTTTAAAATGCATATTTAATTCTGCTGACTTTACCAGACAAATAGAAAATCAAGGTGGGACAAAGGTTTCCCAGATTGAAGAAAGTTTTAAAAATATTCTGGAGGAAAAAATTAGTGCCTCTGAGATAAGAGATTATATAGAAGCTTATAAGAAAAAAAAAAGCTCCAGGACCAGATGGTTTTACGATGGAATTCTTCAATAAGTTCAGTGACTTATTGTCGCCATTATTGGAGGAAGTCTTTGAAGAAGCTCACATGGCAGGTCATTTTGAGTATGACATTTCACTTGGCAAACTAATATTAATTCCTAAAGTAGGGAGAGACCCAAGAGTGGTCGAAAACTTAAGACCTCTGACCATGCTCAATGTTTCGTACAAAATTCATAGTGGCATATTAGCCAAAAGACTTAGACGTTATTTACCTCATATAATACACCCGGCTCAGAAAGGTTTCGTTCCCAACAGATTGATGGAAGATGTGGGTAGAAGTATTAACGATGCTATCGCACAGGTAGATAAAAACAGTTCTTGTACAGCGATTATGGGAGTTGATTTAAAAAAGCTTTCGACTGTATGTCACATCAATTCATTTTAAAAAGTCTAAAAAATCATGGATTAGGAGAAAATTTTGTAAGGATGGTAGCAGTCAGTCTTTGTAGTACATATACATATTATGAAAGTACTGACAATATTTTCCAAATTAATAGTGGCTGTAGACAAGGGAACCCTATCTCTCCAACTTTGTTTATAATGTGTCTTGACTCGCTAGTAGAGGAGATAAGCGCATGTAAAAACATAAAAGGCATTAGAGTAGGAGAAATTGAAACCAAAGTACAAGCCTTTGCAGATGACATGTCCATAACCTATTCAGGGAGTAAGAAAGATATCGAAGAATCTTTTAAGGAAACTTTGAAAATTTTCGAACATTTTCATATAGAGTCGGGTCTGCAAATAAATTTTACAAAAACTCATTTAATGACAGATTTTAAGGTTTTATTTAATTTGAACGGAATTAAGGGTACAAATATTTAAAAAAATTAGGAACATATATAACTTTAGATGGGAAAGGTGATTTGGAAAACAGCAAACTTATAGAAGAATGTATACAAAAATCTACAGCTAATTATGCAAGGATTTTAAGGAGGGATATTATGTCGAGAATTTTTGTTTGGAACAATCTTATTTTACCAAAAACGACCCATATTTTAAAACTAACCCCATACTTCGTAAATATTTGCAAAAAAGTAGACGGATTGTGTGAGGCTTTTTTATTCCCAAATGGAAGACCTAAAAATATTTCGTGGAAGCGGATCCAGACTCCTAACAGATTGGGTGGGCTAGGACTGCTTAACTTTGGTAGTTTCTGGAAAGTTATCCTTTTTAAGTGGTTCCAACGAATTACACAAAAGGGATCTATTTGGAATGAATCATTGGAGAATATATTGTTCGAAAGTGGGAATGGTACAATTGAGCAAAAAAGAGGCAAAGGACCTCATACAATACTAGAATTATCTCGAAAAATAAGTCCATTCTGGAAGGAAAATGAGTCCATATTTAAAGAGATAGCTGATAAATTTTAGAGAAAATGGAGTGGCAGGAACCAGTTTTAGAAAATACAAGACTTAGATTTTTAGTTCACACATCTATAAAGAAAAAGCTTGAGTGCATGGGGGATATTTTTGCCCAATATAACAACTTACAGTAAACGAGAATCTAGAAAGGCAAGGCATTTTAAGCAAAGTTTGTTTTCGTACAAGGGAAGTCGGACCGAGGAATTGTTTTTATAATTTCATAAAAATATCAAGTAATAGTTTTATTCGGGGAGTTATGCAAGATAAAAAGTCGAGCAGGTGTTTCCTGACACAGATAGAGAGAAGGAAGGAAGAATATGGAGTGAAAACTCCAGTTAGTGAAATAATCAAAGGCCTACGTTCATATGATCTGAACTTCTCCCTATCATGGTTGAAGTACAGAATTGTGACGAACACTTTGTCCTTGGGAGCCCTATATGGAAGGACTTGGAGGAAAGGACTTGTTTCTTTGCAAGGAAGCAAGGGAAACGCAAAGACACTTCTTGATCGAGTGCTCATATGTTGCTCGTATTTTAGGACACTTGGTGACTATTTTTTACGAGTATTTTAATTTATTATTGAAACCGAGAGAGTTTGTTTCTTTTATGTGGGTCCCCATCAAAACAAAATAAATTTTATAACTTCGAAAGTACAATTTTACATATATAAATTTCGATCAGGCAAAGTTGCCCCCCCCGGATGATTTTATGAGTGTATTTGATGATTTTATAACATATGTGATGCGTTTGTGAGTTATGTAATTTATTTGTTATCGATGTAATTAAATGTTTACATGAAATATAGTTGTACTCTGTACAAAAAAAAAAAAACGGTCAGCCGAGTTTTTGACCAACATTAAGACCGCCCTAGAGAACACTCCACCACCAGCATGATGAGCCTGGCTAAGGAGTTCGACGTGACCGGGGGAACCATCAGGAATGTCATGAAGGACTGTCCGAAGCCAACTCCTGACAGGCGCCAGCAAAAAATCCAGGGTTGTCAAGATCCTCATCAACTGGATGAAGAAGAATGAGTTCACTGGACAATGTGCCCCCCATCATTGCCCGTCTGGACTACAGCATCTGGGGCGCCGTCGAGAGTAAGGCATGTGCCACTCCCGGCGCCTGTGTGGATGCCCTGATGATTGCCGTTGAGAAGGAATGTACAGACATGCCTGCCTGACGAGTACGCCCAGAAAACATGAAAAAGTGCTTAGACGCAGGGTAGAGGCCATGGTCGGAGTCAATGACGGCCAGTTGTAATTAATTACCTGTTTAAAAGAAATAAATAGTTTCATGGCTCTACTTCTTGTCTTTCCTGAGGATTTTGAAGTTTAAAAAGTATATACTTATGACGTCATCATTGTACATCTACTTAATTGATGTAGCTTACATTTTTTCAAAATGCCTCTCATGCAAGTTCTGGTGAGCCCAGACGTAGTTATTCTTTTAATATTTAAAATATATATATATAGATTTGGAGAATGGATTATTATATATGTATTTATATTCTAATTAGGGCCCTATAAAATCAAAAGAGACACTGAGCCTAATATAGTTCATATTATCTCAGGATAACATGATAGCAAGTGTATTAACTCAAGGCTTACATTTCAATACATTTTAAAGATATATACATTTTGCCATTTTATTCTATTAATATTTCTCACATATCTAATTACTTTCCTTAATGACGCCATGCTCACTTTTTACTGATATGCATTATTAAACAATGCCCACATTGAATGGTTCTTTTTTCATAAAACTAATTTACTATCTTATAAAGGGCTATACGCCCTGTATGTTAATTGTATGTTAAGAACCGAGAAGGAAAGAGGGAACATCCTCTACATCTAAAAGAAAAACAAATTTATTTTTCGTTTTTCTAAGTCAGCTGACATTCAAATAGTTTGATTGTTCCTATTATATGTTTAGATTTCTCATGGGCCTTCATCATATCAACAAAACAATTGACTTGTATAACTATTTCACTCTCTCTCTGTCTTCAATTATTTTTTCTTCAAAGATCTCCTGCGTTGACACCTCTTTATTTCTAGGCTCTAAAAGCCAGCTTTAATCAGCAATTATCATTATAAATTTGAAAAAGTTTCAACTTCCTCTCATCCGTCTCTTATAATCAAGTTACAAAAATAGCTTTGTAACTTAAGTGGCCTATATGCTATCTTATGCTGAAGACATAGCTTGCCCAACAGGTAAAAAAATATGGGGAGAAAAAACTAGAAGCTTCAACTCGGGCTTTCTATACTTTTATCAACCTTTTTTGAATAATTTATATCTATATTGGGTATGAATACGGGGATTATTAAATTATTTTGCTCTTGGTATAGAAAAATATTCTGTGAATGACTATCTAAGCAATGCTTTCACTTTAAAGAGGTACATACTGAACGCGTATGAAATACTATAAAAACAAGATAATAAAAAACACACTTCTAATAACTATTCAAAGTAAATTAAGTCTTAAAAATGACGCGATTTAATAAAAAAAATAATATACAAGTTCAAAATGATTCAGTACCTCAAGTTGAGTAGCAGCTAAGGGAACAGGAAGAAATGATTTTTAAGCGTGTAAAGCAATTTCACAAATAAATGTTTGAATTTATTCTTTGATTTAACTTCTAATTGTTACATATCAAATCTATGATTGGCTCAAAAAAATTATTACATAAGATTAATTCCTGGTTTCAACAATTTAATTAATTCTAATTGTTTGGCTTACTTTGACCATAGAGATATACAAACTTAGGGAAGTAGTTCAGATAAATACGTGAGTTTGCCAGCTGTCGAGGAA
>CP045900.1:3588697-3611946 GCA_013387185.1 Caligus rogercresseyi | reverse complement strand
GAAGTTGACATAGCACATTCTATTAGCACGTACAATCGGAACATGGGAGGCGTTGACCTTTTTTGACACAGCAAGTTGCCGCATATAGGGTAAGGATAAGGTCAAAAAAGTGGTGGTGGCCTTTGTTTGCTTGGAGCCTAAACGCACAGGTTGTCAATGCATGGCGCTTCAGTAGACGGGGCAATCCTAATCTGAGTCTCTTGGACTTCTCGAGAAATTTAGCCAATGTGGTCCTAAAAACTTATGGGGTTGCAAAGAAGCGTCCAGGACCTAAGTATTCATTGGTGAGCGCTACAAACAGTATTCGACTAAATGAAGGTAATAATTGGACAGCAAGAGGAGTGCATTCGAGAAGTAGATGCCGATAATGCATGGAAAAACTCCTCATATCTGCAAAAATGTAATGTTCCTGTGCATCCAGAATGCATGGAACTTTACCACACAAAATAAAAATTATTATCAAATAAATAAATATATATGTAAAATTTTAATAAAAAGAGCTGTAGTCAATAGAATATAACTAAAATATGTTATGCTGTATACATTATTTAAATGCCGACTGGGCACATATGTGCCCGGCCGTATTTTTTAAATGTTTATTAAATATGACTTTTTTTTTGGTTCGAAATGTTTTATAGCACTATGTATATTGATTCATTTAATTTAAAAATTGGGGCAAATTTCTTTACAGACAATTCTCGGGCATTAATGGGTTGCTGTTTAATTACACCAGCAGTTATTAATAATAGAAAAAAGGAAGAGAGGTTGCGATGCTTTTGATATTATTAATAAAGAGATACCTCGATATAAACAGGAAATATGCCTTACATATGTTTTCTAATCAACAGCTCTTTTACTCTTTCTATGTCAGGTCGGGGTTAAAGTAATCCTTGCCAAGGCAATATGTGGATAGAGATAGAGAAAAAGGTGGTGCGTTTTTTAACGTGATTGGTTGAAAGAAGAGAAAATAAGAATAATAAAAAACAGTTGGCATTTTGCAATAAAGTAAATCTTTGCTCGCGGCTTTTGAAGGGGTGAACAGCGATTAAGAGAGTAGAAATTCATCCTTAAGAAATACTTATTATCTTTTCTTCATGGGCCTGCATCCATGACGTCATTGTCGAATCTTTGCATGGACTTCTCGTATTCCACCTATTAATATTTTAGTAAATGAAGTAACTGCTCACACTCAAGAAAGAAAAAGGAGGTCTATTTTGTTTGTTCAGATAATATGTAGATGTCGCAGTGGAGATGGAGATCCAGTAGAGTCGTTGACTTACTGGTTAGAGATCATGATCCTTGTCTCTTCTAGGAGAGATGACAACTTAAATATGAAGATAATATTTTACGATGTTGCACAAACTATGTATTAATTCATTTGATCACGATCCCTATCTCTTCTAGGAGAGATGATAACTTAAATATGAAGATAATATTTTACGATGTTGTACAAACTATGTACTTATTTCATTTGTGATTTCTATTCTATATTTTGGTGAAAAGGATTTCATTTTTGTGTTCAAGGAAGCAAATGTGACGCAGGTTTTACTATCATTGTATGTATCTATAGCACCGACCTATTTAATAATCATAATTTGATACTCATCTTAGAAGAAATCAAACATGATAGAATAGTTTGAATAACATCGTCATACTATCTCATTATTAAGTCATCATCCCTCCTATAAGCGATAACACTCCTGATCTCTTTTAGCAGAGTCTTTTGATATATATCACGATCGTATTTATTCCTAGGGGAGGATACGATCGTTATCTCTACCTGAAAGCCTCATAGATTAAATACCATAGTAGCAACAAGTTTATTAGACTAAAAGACATTGAAATAAAGTAATTAAGTATTAATATGTTGTTGTTGTTTTCATCATCAAACAATAATAATTACAGTTTGTGACTTACTAAAAGTGTCATTAGACGTCTTAATAGATATATGTATATATTACTCAGTATAGGCATGCTGCACATTGTATATTAGGACAAATGTTGTTGAAAACTTTGAATGGATGCTGGCAAAGTTATATTATAATGGTAATTAATATTATTAATATTATCTCGTTTTTACAAAAAGTTAATATAAGCTAAAAATAATGGCTTTGGATGGAATTGACTTATATAAGGTTGTTCCATAAATAATGAGGTCGACCAATTAAAACTCAAAATGTTCATCAGATCAACAAACAAACTTCTCAATCAGTACACATAATCCCCTCCGACTGCAATGCCATCGTGGCAGTGTCCCCGGAGCTTCCTGAGTTGGTCGTAGAGCTCGTCTTCACTGACCCTCCTCATCGCCCGCTGAACGGCGAGTGTAGCCTCCTCGTGGCCCCCAAATCGTTTTCTCGGAGCAGGTGCTTCAACTTCCGGAACAGGAAACCTGTCACACAGTTCAGGTCGGGTGAGTAAGGTGACTGTTTCACCGGTTCCACGTCCCTCCGGGTCAGGAACTCCTGGTATCGGTGGCAGTGCGGGGACGTGCATTATCCACATGAGGAAACAATCTTTCAGCCGGATCTTGTCCTTTTTCAGGCTGAGAAAGCGTTCCCAGTCGTCGTCAGGTACTCTATCATGGTGTTCCGGTCGGTTGTGGTCCCGGCAGGTAGTGCAGTGATCGATACCGCCTCGGCTTGCAGGTGAACCCCATCAGAATCATCGTCTTCCTCGCTGTCTGTTTCACACGGGGGGTCGAGAACCGGGTCCCCGTGGGCTGACCAGACTTGCCTCCGATCCGCCGAATCCCATTAGAACCAGGACTCGCCCTGGACTAACAGATGAGACCCCAGAAAGTCCTCCCCGTGTCCTGGAACAGCTTCAGGAGGTCCTGACAGCACTTCACTCGCTGTTCTTGTTGGCTTCAGAGAGCTGGTGAGGGACGAGCACGCTGAGGAGGTTTCGGAGCCCTAGATCCTCCGTCAGAAGCCTGAAAACAGTTGTAGATGGTAGGGACACCTCTGCAGTAACTTGTCGAGTGGTCATCCGGGGGTTATCCTCGACCAGGCGCTTCACACGGGCCACATTCTCCTCTGTCCTCGTCTCCCGGGGACGTCCAGGACGGGTCTTCTTCTCCAGGGCAAAAACACCCATATCGAACTCATTGTGCCATCCTTGGAGGGTGGAGAGGCCAGAACAGGAGTCAGGAAAGGTAGAGAGCAGGTCCCCGTGGATCTCGTTGACTGTCCTGGCGAGCTTGATCCGGATCAAGAAGTGGACAGCGAAAGTCGGGTGTCTCCATTTCAGCGGCGAGTAGAATGAATGATAGAAATGACGCGATTACTCACCTTACATATAACCTGAGTGGCGCCATACAGTCTGTTCCCATGTAAAAATATGCGATAAGAACGCTCCCGTTGAAATTTTTGAGATAGCGTGTGAACTTTTCGAGATAGCTAACCTACCTCATTATTTATAGAACAACCTAATATTTTTTGCTTACATGCTACGTTTAATAGTTGCTTACAAAAATATCTCAAATTTGGTGCAAAATGAATGTATAATCCTGGGGGAACGTGACTATCAAATCCAAAAAACGTGAATTAAGAATCACCCTTATATATACTATATATATTATATATATATATAGATATATATATATATATTATATATATTATATATATTATATATATATATATATATTAATATATATATATTATATATAATATTATATAAATAACAGTGACGAGGTTCGTTTTAGAAAAGAATTTCGAAAAAAGTGACGACGTTTTTTTAGAAAAGAAAAACCAAAAAGAGGGACGACGTTTTTTTTTTAAAGAGAATTTCGCAAAATTTCCTTTCTAATTTTTTTAATGACAAACGAACAATATATTGATATCTCAGCCCGGTGTATTAAAAAACCCATGACACCCGGCCGTGACGCTAAAAAAAAGCCGGGACCCGGGCCGTGTACCGGTCGTTTCCGTGAATATCCTGATATGATATATCTATAGATATATATATATATATATATATATATATATATATATATATATATATATATAATATATATATATATATATATAATAGTATAGATATATATATCAGAAACGACCGGGTACCCGGCCCGCGCCCAAGGTGTGTGGGTTTCCCGTTTTTGCTTTTTAGACACTAGGCCAGGACCTTATCTTTTTTCGTTTGTCATCCATAAATTTAATTTTTAAAAGACATACCATAAAAAGCGAGGACCGTTATTTTTTAGAATGGAATTTTCGAATACGAAACTTGTCACTTTTTTGGAGATTTTCTTTAAAAAAACGTCGTCACTTCTTTTCTTTAAAAAAACGTCGTCACTTATTTGGGAAATTTGCCACTTCAGAATGTCGAAGGAACGAAAATTCATATTAAGTCCTGGCCCGGCCCGGGTCCCGGCAAAAAAAAGGTGTCCCGGTCGTTTCCTGCTATATATATATATATTATATATATATATATCTATATATATATATATAATATATATATATATTATATATATATATATATTAATATATATATATAGATAATATATATATATATATATCTATATAGATTGTTGCTGCATAAGAATACAGGATATAGGAAAATAAAATAAATACAAGTGTGTTACGTAGCGCTAAGGAAACGACAAATATGATACAATCTCATAATGATTACACTATGTAACAAATTAAATCTTTGTTTGCACCCAGACTGAAATTCCTGATTTGAGTCTCATTTGGTACGTAGATTCCAAAAATGTCACTTAAAATATCGTACGAAAAAAGGTTTTAACCTTTATAACCTGTTTTGAAAATCTATGATTTTCATCATTTATAATGGTTCACACCATGTTATCTTCGTACAAAGTAAGAATACCCGTAAAAGCAATATATATTTAATATATTCTAATATGTCAATGCTTGTCAAATCAGTTTTTATAATTTCACACCTTTCGTTACTAATCGAAAAAATAGGCTTTATATTTCAAAAAGTTGATCGTTTTTTTTGTGCTCTATTTAAAGGGCTATATATTTTATGTTTTCAAGACAAAACCCTTTCTTCGGACGATTTTATGTGGCATTTTTGGAATCTAGGTAAAAAAATGGGACTCAAAATTATGAATTTCAACCTGGGGGCAAAATCCTTTGCAAAGTGTTATCATGCTTCAATGTTTCCTTATGAAGAGAGAGACTCTTCTCTACTTTCAAAATGTTAACTATCCTAATAGAAGAAGATTAACGAGGCTCACATTGAAAACGTGAATGTTAACAATTCATGGCTAACTTATATAATAATTGCATTAACACATTCTTTCATTAATTAAGATGTTCTACTCTTAGTTGGGAATTGTGGATCAAATTATGGGGCTGAGATAGAAATGTCCCCCAGCAACAGCGATAGCGCTATTTTCACAGGAACAAATTTTACAACGGTTTAAAACGCACGCCTTATATAAACATGAGGGGGGAGAGGAGATTGACTCACCATCAACAATCGTCAATAATAGAGCCTCCACTGATCATAGTTGGGAATCTTTTTTTTTTGGGTGTCATGAAAAGCATTCTGGCCTAGACTTCAAACTTTGTGGAGATCCCGATCCCTTCCTTCCTCCATCCCTCCTTCTTTCTTCCCGGGACTCCGGGATAAATGCCTTGGATACCAAGAAACGAGTCTCCTCCCTCCTCCCGTAAGAGACACTCCCCTCCCCTCGACTTCAAGAGTGGAGTCCTACCCATCGTCGGACTTGTGTCAGTCAAAGGACTTCCTTCCCTCGTCTTCGTTAGAGAGCTCCCCGTCCTCCTCTTCGTGAGTGGAGTCCTACCCATCGTCGGTCTTCGTCAGTCAAAGGACTTCCTTCCCTCATCTTTGTTAGAGAGCTCCCGTCCCTCCTCTTCGTGAATGGAGTCCTACCCCGTCGGACTTCGTTAGAGAGCTACCCATCCCTCGTCTTCGTTAGAGAGCTCCCGTCCCTCCTCTTCGGGAATGGAGTCCTACCCCTCGTCGGACTTCGTTAGAGAGCTTCCATCCCTCGTCTTCGTCCAAGGAGTTCCTTCCTTCGTCTTTAGCATAGGGTTCCCCGTCCTCCTCTTCGTTAATGGAGTCCTGCCACTCGTATTCATGAATGGAGCCCTACCCCTCATCTTCGTGATTGGAGTTCCGTCTTCCATAACCTCCTCCATATTGAAGACTTTTTTTCTCTTTTTTGGAGTTTGCTATTGAACGCCTCAGTCCTGTATTTCTATGAAATAAGTATCATGATGTCCTGATGAATCTAACAGTCCAAAGGAAATGAAGATCATTAAATCTCGGTGAAGGAGCCTTGATCATCAAACCTAACAGGACTACCCCTCCCCCCAGACTAACGCTCCCGGACTATCACCCCCCGTGCCATTTACTCCCATTACTAATATTTTTTATTCCATGAAGTCCGCTTATGAAGTTAACTATGTTTTTTTTGACAATTGACCAGTTTAAAATTTGAATGTATCAGATAAAATAATATTAATACTTTAGTTTACCATTATTTAATAATCTTATGTTTCTCATTTCAAATCTCGCAAGAATTGTAACTGGTCACCAAACTTATCAAAAATTAGTATTAAAGTGCTAATTAATTTTTATTTATTTTCTAAGATATGTCGTTAAAATGATTAAGCTAATAAATTTTACTTTAACATGACTTGAAAGAGTTTTTACTATGGATATATGGCCTCTTTTACAAAATTTCTTACAAATCCTAGAAGTTATAGGCGTCACTTTGAAATAAATCATTTTAACTACTTTTTCACTAGTGCTTTACACTATTTACACTTTATTGAATTTAACGTGAATGCATGTTATAAATATATAAATAAAAATTATAGTTTAAAAGTTATACAGTAAATAAAGTCAATAAAAAAAATTATGGCATTAAAAAATCAAGTATAAATATAATCAAAATCTACTGATATAAAATATCATTAAAATGTTCAGGAAATAATGGTTTTCATCAATTTAAGATTATAATTTTTTGTAGAACCGTAGTAAAAACTTCAGATAGGGAGAGGTCCTCTTGGAGCAGGAGGGGAAGTACCGAAAGATGTCACCCGCAAATCGCCAGCTTGAAACCTACGGAATCATTATGTAGAGCGCCATGTTACGAGCTGCTGCTGATATTAAAATGGCTTTTAGGCCTCCCCCATAATTAAGATATTATCTTATCAATTTATTATATTATAATACAGACATAAATTAAATATTACTATAGATGAGAAAATAATATTGTAAACGAATTTACTGTTCCTACACTTTAATTCATGAAAGTAATTAATTATATTAGATGGCAAATAAATTTCATTCACAATTTATTATTGTATTATAATACAGAAATAAATTCAATAGTACTTTAGATGATAAATATTAGTAATGGGAGTAAATGGCACGGGGGGTGATAGTCCGGGGAGCGTTAGTCTGGGGGAGGGGTAGTCCTGTTAGATTTGATGATCAAGGCTCCTTCACCGAGATTTAATGATCTTCATGTCCTTTGGACTGTTAGATTCATCAGGACATCATGATACTTATTTCATAGAAATACAGGACAAAGGCGTTCAATAGCAAACTCCAAAAAAGAGAAAAAAAGTCTTCAATATGGAGGAGGTTATGGAAGACGGAACTCCAATCACGAAGATGAGGGTAGGGCTCCATTCATGAATACGAGTGGCAGGACTCCATTAACGAAGAGGAGGGACGGGGAACCCTATGCCGAAGACGAAGGAAGGAACTCCTTGGACGAAGACGAGGGATGGGAAGCTCTCTAACGAAGTCCGACGAGGGGTAGGACTCCATTCACGAAGAGGAGGGACGGGAGCTCTCGAACCGATGAGGGAAGGAAGTCCTTTGACTGACGAAGACCGACGAGGGTAGGACTCCACTCACGAAGAGGAGGGACGGGGAGCTCTCTAACGAAGATGAGGGAGGAAGTCCTGTGACTGACGAAGACCGACGATGGGTAGGACTCCATTCACGAAGAGGAGGGACGGGGAGCTCTCTAACGAAGATGAGGGAAGGAAGTCCTTTGACTGACAAAGTCCGACGATGGGTAGGACTCCACTCTTGAAGTCGAGGTGAGGGGAATGTGTCTCTTAATGGGAGGGAGGGAGGAGACTCGTTTCTTGGTATCCAAGGCATTTATCCCGGGTTCCGGGAGAAAGAAGGAGGGATGGAGGAAGGAAGGGATCGAGGGATCTCCAACAAGTTTGAAGTCTAGGCCAGAATGCTTCATGACACCCAAAAAAAAGATTCCCAACTATGATCAGTGGAGGCTCTATTATTTGACGATTGTTGATGGTGACGTCACTCTCCCCCCCTCATGTTTATATAAGGCGTGCGTTTTTAAACAGTGTAAATTTGTTCCTGTGAAAATAGCTCTATCGCTGTTGCTGGGGACATTTCTATCATCAGCCCCAATAACCAATCACTGTCTTGGCAGGACTCGAAAGTCCTTTGGCCGGGGGTTATGAAACCCCAATACCCCATCATTGTTCTTGGCGGGACCCGAAAGGTCCTTGGCCGGGGTAGAAACCGAGAGTCCTTGGGCCCGAGGGTTAGAAGCCCCAATACCCCATCACTGTGCATGGCGGGACCCGAGAGTCCATTGGCCGGGTTAGAAACCCCAATACCCTATCACTGTGCTTGGGACAGAACCCGAGAGTCTATTGGACGAGGGTTTCCCTGAAGCTAAGGAACTCCTCATGAATGAATGTTAGGGGTATGGTCTTCTTTTTGGGAAATAGTGAGGACGAGTTGGCAGGGACGAGTTGGGTTCTAGGACGAATTGGACAAGGACGAATTGGGCAGGACGATTTGGACAGGACAATTTGGCAGGGACGATTTGGGCAGGGAAAAAATGGAAGGACGAATTGGGCGGTTACGGAAAATATACATAATTCTTAAAAAATAATGTTATTTTATTCCAATGATAAAATATTATAATAAAATACAAAGAAAAATGAAAGAAATCCCTTAAGTCGAGTCAAGCACTTTCCCGATATAGTACGTTGGGTGCCACTGTATTATTTCCTCCACTTCCACTTTCACACTTTGCCCTTGAGAAAGCTACATATAACTGGCCACGTGAGAAGACTGGACTTGGCAGATAAATTCCCACTTTATCAAAGGTCTGAGCTTGTGCCTTGCTTATTGTTATAGAGTAAGCCAGTCTCAAAGGAAACTGGTGCCGTTCCAGGATAAATGGCAGGTTAGTGTCACTGGGTGCTAGCATGATGCGAAGATCAGAACTTCTTTACTTGGTTAGCACCTGTCAAAATTGAGGCTTGGATGCAGTTGTTATTGTGGTGTTTAAATACACTGAGGATATAGAAGGAGTCACTTATTAGAGTAATCCCATACACGTCGGCCCTGAGGGTTACTGAGAACACGAGGGGGAGGTTGAGGACATCTTTATTGAGGTAGAAGGGGTGCACAGGACAAAGCGTAAAGACAGACTGACTAGCAAATAATAATAAGGGAAACGTGAAGAGAAAAGGAAAAGGAAAATAAGTAGACAAGGGTCAAAGTTTAAGGGATGCCAATAGATGGCTGAGACCCACAGGGATGCCAGTAGGAATACATAACATCACCCCCCATCAACGATGCGGCGGGGACGGAGTTGGTTTAAATGCCTCGTCTTGATGGCATCGTTGATTCTGACTTTCCAAAGCGAGTCAGAGATTTTTTCTTCTGTCAACCGGGAACCCACTTCGGCGTTTTTGCGTTGAAGTTCTTGCACCACACAGGTTCTTGGGACAGGTTCTTTTGACTGGTTGGCACTGAGGGGTAGAAGTCCGTCGAGGCGAGTGCGGACGGGACGCGCAAGAAGTAGTTCCGAGGGAGATTTTCCGCATGCTAACGGGGTAGAGCGGTAGGTAAAGAGGAGTTCGTCTACTGTTATATTCGGATTTTTCCGCATCAGGTCCTTAAGGATTCGGACAGCCCTCTCTGCTTGGCCGTTGGACTGAGGGTGGTAAGGAGGAGACAGAGTCAGCTTCACCCCCCACTCTGACAATCTCGCCCTGAAGGCTGGGTTTGCAAATTGAGGGCCATTGTCAGAGTGTACTCCTTTCGGAAACCCAACCTCGAAAACCAGTACAGGAGTCTCTGGAGAGTATGGACGGTAGAAGTGTTCGTCATGGAGGCGGCTTCGATCCATTTGGATCCAGCGTCGACAAGGATGAGAAAATCCTTATTTTTGAAGTGAAGAAAGTCGATATGGACGCGCTCCCATGGAGAAGCAGGTGAGAAGGGTACGAACTTAGAAGGAGGAGAGGGAGCATTACTTTGACATGTCGAACAGGCATTCACTAGGTCTTCGATATCTTGGTCGATATTGGGCCACCATACTTTGGAGCGGGAAATGGCTTTCATTTTTACTATGCCTCGGTGTGATAAATGGAGCTCCTCTATGAATTTAGAACGAAGGGAGGACGGGACAACGAAGCGAATTCCCCAAAATAGCATTAGTCTTTGATAAAGAAAAGATGATGTTTGGACAGAAAGGATTTTTGAGTCACCTTGGACCAATTGTCCGTACGGGCAGCTTCGATTACCGTTGATAAGGATTCGTCCTCTTCAGTGGCCTTCTGTAGTTCACGCACCTCTGTGCTGTAGGAGGACAATGCAAGACACAATAGCTCGTCCGTTGTATCATGTGTAGGATCAGGAGCGTCCAAGGGGCCACGGGAAAGCGCATCCGCGTGGAGGTTGAGGCTGCCTTTGACATACGTTATTTTGTAGTCAAAATCGCCAGGCGCAGGGCGAAACGCGAGAGGCGAGCCGTGACTACAAGAGAGAGTTCCTTCTGGGGATTGAGGATGTACTCGAGGGGCTTGTGGTCCGTTTGAATAATAAATTGGCGACCCAGAAGATGACGTTCAAAGCGATTTAGACCGAAATTATACCCGTTGCTTCCCGGTCGATTTGCAAGTAATTTTTCTCGGCGGCTTATAGCTTCCTGGAAGCGAAGGCGATGGGACGGTCTACTCCATCGATTACATGTGATAGGATGGCCCCGAGCCCGACCGGAGAGGCGTCCGTTGAGAGAAACAAGGGCAATGTGGGGTCATAGTGTGCGAGGACAGGAGCATTAGAGAGGATTCTTTTAATGGTCAAAAAACTTACCTCTGTTTCTTTAGACCATGTAAAGTCCACGTTGTTCCTCGTCAATTCGTGCAGAGGAGCGGCGGTGAGAGAAAGGTTTCTCAGGAACTGGCCGTAGAATTGGACAAATCCAAGGAAGGACTTGACTTGCGAGCATGAGGTAGGATTAGGGAATTCAAGGACAGGCCGCACCAGGTCAGGATCAACTGATTTGCCCTTTTCAGATAATTTGAACCCGAGGTAGGTCAGATCGTTCGCCATGAACACACTCTTACTTTTGTTTAGCCGGGCTCCAGCGGCACTTATGCGTTCATACACCCTGCGTAGAGTGTTAAGGTGTTCTGGCATGGACTTGGAATAAATAAGGAGATCGTCGATGTAGATCTTTACGTCAGGGATACCATCCAACAGCTTCTCCTGAGCAGCTTGGACGATTGCTGGGGCAAGGACAGGCCATAGGGCAGAGTTTTGTATCTGAGGAGGCCCATAGGAGTGTTGATGGTTAAAAGGTTCCTGGACTGCGGAGCTAACTCGTATTGCTCGTAACAACGACGAAAGTCCAGCTTAGTGAAATATTTAGAGCCGGACAAGTCTCCAAATAACTCGTCCGGATGAGGTAAAGGGTAAAGGCGCTTGTCGACTACGGGAGAAATTGTGCGGGTGTAGTCCGCACAGATGCGCACCTTGCCATCGGGTTTCAGGACAGTCACGATAGGTGATGCCACTCAGAGGACTCGACTTTCTCGAGCGTTCCGCGCTCGATCATTACCAAGAGTTCCTCTTTAACTTTATCCCTAAGAGCCAGAGGGACTGGGCGTGCGCGTAGATATCGAGGTTGTGCGTCATCCTTGATGTGGATTACTGCCTTCGTGTGGTTCATGACTTGGCTCCCGGACTCAACAAACAAGTGACAAATTGTGCGTGAAGGGTTTCTAAGGTAGGTTCCGCTAGTTGGATTTGATCACAAAGGAAGGAAGGCTTGTGGATCGAAATGAGGCCAAGGTCGATGCAAGCTTGCAAACCGAGGATAGGTTGCTCAATGTTAGTCACGAGGAAGGTGAGCGACTTGGGTTTCGCATCTCCTAGACAGAGGGGAAGGGTAACACTTCCAAGAGTAGGTATCTTGTCACCCCCGAAGGCAGAGATATGGCCTTCGTGGCTTAGGACCATTTTAGGAGGGACTAGTCTACGAGGGATTACATTGACATTCGCACCCAAATCTAACAGGAAGGTAACAGGAGTGCCATGGACTACAGCCTGCACAAAGGCTCTCTTTGCACACGGAGTAGGATAACAGGAGACTTTGGAGACAGTCGGGTTGCCCATACCCGACCTACAGTACGATGCTAGGTGGTTCATGCCGCCACACTTAAGGCAGGTCTTCCCAAAGGCCTTACATTGGGACTTCAGAGGAGGATGCATCGCGGCACAGAATTTGCACTTAATTTTCTTTGGAAATTGCAGGGGTTTCGCCTTCCTCTCCGTGGGACGTGTGCCCTTGGGGCCTTTATACTCCGAGACCAGGACGGAGGTTTCCTTGCCCATCTCACGGGAGTGGGCTTCCGCGGACTCCAGTGATCGTCCCACCTGGAGTACTTCATCAAGTTTCGCGAATCTCTTCTCGAAAACTAGTTGACGGAGCTTAGAGGAGGTTGTATTTTTTAAGAGAGCTCCGACAATTGCGTTTTCTTCATACGTCACGCTGCAAGAAGAGCAGATCAACTTGCAGAATCGGGCCTGAGTTCTCAGGCGTGTAGCAAAGTCATCAATCGGCTCTCCTATTGACTGCTTGATTTCGCCGAGACGATACCTCTCAAATAGTATAGATTCCACGGGAGAGAACGCGTCGTTCATGGATTTGAGGAGTGCAGAGTACGAGTCTTCGTCCTCCAAAGGGGTGACGGTGAGGGTTTTCCGCCACTGTTGCACCTCCGAGCCGGCACAGTGTAGGAGGAGAGCTGTCTTGCGCTCTGGGGGCAGGTCCCCAAACAGAGAGGCATAGGTCTGAAACTCGTCTGACCATGTAGCCCAACGATGTCCTCTTCGTGGGCCTGAGAGGGAGAAAGGAGGGGGCTGAGATACCCCGAGGTTGTTAGGATGGGAGCTGGCAGAAGGGACGGCTGCAGAAGGTTCATCCGCCTCGAGACAGGCCGAAAATAGAAAATTGGCAGGGTCACTCCCGCAGGCGATGAGGTGGTCCTTCACGAGGACAACTAGCTCCGCTTTCCTTTTGCCCATGAGCTCCTCGTTCTCTTCAACGAGCTCCATGCGGATGCACTCCGCCTTGAGCTCCGCTAGGGTTAGATGAGGGAGTCGTTTTCTCATCGTCTCGTCGCCAGATGTGGTGTCTAAATACACTGAGGATATAGAAGGAGTCACTTATTAGTGTAATCCCATACACGTCGCCAGATGTGGTGTTTAAATACACTGAGGATATAGAAGGAGTCACTTATTAGAGTAATCCCATACACGTCGGCCCTGAGGGTTACTGAGAACACGAGGGGGAGGTTGAGGACATCTTTATTGAGGTAGAAGGGGTGCACAGGACAAAGCGTAAAGACAGACTGACTACGCAAATAATAATAAAAGGGGAACGTGAAGAGAAAAGGGAAAAGGAAAATAAGTAGACAAGGGTCAAAGTTAAGGGATGCCAATAGATGGCTGAGACCCACAGGGATGCCAGTAGGAATACATAACAGTTATGCATGTGAGTGACCTTCAGTCTAGTTCCATTGCAAAGGCCCTGGCGGAGAGACAGATTCCTAAGTAGCATCACGACTGCATTCACTTTCTGTATTTCTGCCTGATTAAGGGACTAAGTGGCTATATACATATAGGTTACTTAATTAGCCATCGCAGGCACCCACTCACCTGTATTGTTAGGGCTCCAAATGAAGCAAATGAGAAGGCACTGTTATATTATCTGATGTTTTCCCTAAAGTTACACGATTCAGAGCTACAGCATGTTATAAGGTCCTCCGGTGGTGATGGATAAACAGCTAATGGTGGGAGGCTGATCTTCCCATTGTGACAGCAATTAAGGGTCTCATTTGGGAATCTAATGGCTTGACAGTACAGACAAAGCTTAGACATCGGACCCAAGTAAACTCTTGATGTAGAGCCAACGTTCGATCTAGAACTTTTCCATATTCTCATCCTTTCTCTTTTCCTCTCCCTCTGTGCTGTAGATATATTTTCTCTCATTATGCATATTTGATATCTCATTTGTCTCTTTGTGCCTCCCTTAATCCTTTAAAAGGAGCAGGTTTCCTGTTTCGTTGGCACTGAGTCCTTTGAGTTATTTGGGCCTCCATCAGATATTTATTCTCAGAACCTCTCAAGCTTAAATATATTTTAATTGTGAAGAGGAATAGATCCAAAAGAAAGATGCTAGTAGATAAGTGAATATCTGGGAAGATCTTATCCGGATACACTAACTGAAGAGTATCCTCCTCTTACTGAGTAGATTCATTCATTAATGCACTCTTCAATCGTCTCATTAATATGAAACCGGCTAATTCCTTTTTTATGTAACATTTTTCTTCCTCCCTTTATATTATTATTTTCAGCACATAATAAACTGATAATTTATCTCGGAATACCGAGTTGAACAGTTTTAATAAATCAATAGAAAAAACTTACAGTCCAAAAAAAAACTTTGTTAAAAAGGGGTAAGTGGTTAACCAAATATTTTTAAGGGGGCACTTCAAGAGGTCCCTAGGGGTCTTGCAAAAAAATTGTGATTTGCAAAAAAAACGCACTGGACTTATTTTTTAATTCAATTCTAAGGATTTTGTATTTTATGCATCAACTCCCTAGGGAAACCCCTAACCCTCAAAAATGGCTTTGAATGGTCGAAAGGGGCCTTTGAGTGGCTCTCCTGATGATAATTTTGAAAAAGATCCATTTTATTTGAACAAAGTGTCTTAGAAAAACGTTTCCAACAAATTTTAAAACTAAAAAAAAAGGTTTGTTTTTCAAAAAACCAAAGGGGGTTGTCCAGGAAAATTTGAATTTGTAGTGTATTTTAATATCATCTGGTTTAGATGTAGGGAATGTTCTTCCTTGTTTTTATATCTTCTTTTATACGAAGTACTGATGTACGGATATTTTATTATTCCCTTTTATGTATATGTGTTCAGTGTGTGTCTGGACCCCTTCCTAAGAATATTAGTCCTCCATATTATCTCCATGCAGTGTTCCTATCCTTGGTTGGAGACTAGTCGGGATACTAACTATTCCCTTTCTGTGTTCAGGTACGGCCTCCGTATTCATACATACAGAATTATGTCGTTTTTCGCCAATTACGTGAAATTTTCACTTGCAAATCACAACAAATGAAGTTTTATGACCTCTCAGGAATTTTATTTTGTTGATATTAAGTACTTTTAAGCCACCTATCATTACCCAATAAAGACAAATGGGCAGTTTTTTGGGTTTTGTTCAAAATAACGAGTTTTTAGAAAAAAGTTCAAAGACCATTTATCTGTGATGATGAGAATTTGCATGAACTAAACTTCATACTTTATAATATGGGTATGTATCTGTCATATTTTTCACTCTAGGGCGGCAATAATTTTTCACACTAAAAAACTATTCTGCTTGAGCGTGAGATATGAGTATCTCAACTCTTGAGTACTAAAGACCCCTATTTTATTACTTCATCTCAATTGTATTTTTACTTGGAGTTCAAAAATGTATACATCTTGGTATGTATTTTTCTCAAATAAATGGATAAATTGGCATTTTAATTTCAATTGCTATATCTGTATGTATATACGACGTTTGACAGAGAAGCAAAAGCATGTCATACATCATTTTTTTGGCTCAATAATATCCCCCAATAAAAATAAACATCTCCATGCTGAATTGAAATTTGATCAATCTAGTGTTTAAGCTGCTACATCCACATGACATTACTTTTTAGGTATTATTAAATGATAGTGGCATTCATTTTTCTTTCTCCCTTTTTATTTAAACTTTGATTGCTCTTATAAATGAAGTTATCAAAGATACATACCAACGTGTTATTATCAAAATTCTTAGAAAGAGTAGTTCTTTAAAATATGTGTTATGAAAAAAATACTTTTGTTAATCAAAAACTGGATATTCAACTTTCAATTGGCCTTTTCTAGCCCATTGTGGCCATAAAGACAAAAAAAATCATCAATATAATCTCCAGATAGAAAAAAATCTCTGTGCCAAATTTCAACTCGATCCATCAAGTGGTTTGGCTGTAACATACAAAATTGTCGCGTTGTTGTGTTCGTTCGTAGAGTATGATTATATAGATAATAATATCATTACTATTTACTCATAGAATAATGAATCTTAAGTTTTATTATCTCATTCTAAAAATGAAATCCCATCGTTGTCATGATTTACTCCATTCATGATACAAGACGAACCTTAATTTTTTTTGTTTGTTTGTTTAGCTCCTAGAATAGAACCACCTCATCGGAAACTAATCCGGTATCAGCCGTAGTGACCTATCTAGTAACTATTGTCTTATTAATAAAAATGTCATAAAAGTGCAAAAAATTTAAATGTCCTAAAAATATAATCCTTTAGAGCCAATCTTCGTTCCCCGATATTTCCCTCGAGTTGTTCATCTTCTGTCGTGTAAGAGGACAATTGTAGATGAGGTGATAAAGAGTTTCCTAATCGTCGTTACAGAGCCGGCAAGTTGGGCTCTCAACCTTCCCATCTTAAAAAATACCGATTTAGATCAATGTGACCGCTCACCATTCCACCAATGACAGAAATTTGGTTTCCCTTGAAACTGAATATCTTTTTCCTACATAGGGCTCTGTGATGAACAGTTTTGTTTGACGACAACACTTCATTCTTTGCCATGCAATTCGCCATTCTTTCAAGGATTCTTGTCTAAGAGCATAGATACTGGTACTGAGATTGATGTACCTCTCATGGCGCCATCCTTTGCTAACTGTCGGCGTATTCATTCCCGGTGCTATCGTTGTGCCCTCTGACCCATCCTAAGTGATATTCTTATTTCATTATTTATCTGCCTTATGATTATTTTTATATTAAGCTTTTCAGAGGGTAATGACATGTAAATTATTTTATAAAAAGAATGCAACAATAAAAAATAACACACATTTTGCATGCAGCTCATGGACATCTTCACACAAAGACATTTCTTTCTTTCTTTCTGATAAAGTGATATAATACAAAAAAATAATTTCATTAGAAACAAAAAGAAATGTCACACCAGGAATATAAGAAAATAGTTTTTCTTATCCCGTGATCGATTTACTATTATAAAAAGACTATGGAATGCGGCACTGCTATACACAGTAAGTGATATTAAACATTGATTAAAAGAATGGTGCTTTAAGGAGTATAGATATTTTAATATGTATGCTTGAAATAAGTAGAATTAATATTAAAAATAAATATATCATTTTAGCAATCTACGTCACGCTACCTTAACAAACGAATGTTTTTGTGTAAGAAGCTTTGAGTATGCTTCACTTTAGGATGCAATCAACAAGATTATACATGTTTATGATTGTCAAGTAGATGAAGTACTATGTTGTTGTAGGTTTGTTGATATTGATCGAGACCTGATGCAGCGAGTCTCATAGAGACACAAATATTAGTAAATTTCTTTATTTAACTCCTAGATTAACCTCACTGCGTCGGGAATGGAACCAGTATCAGCTTGTGAGCCTTATATTGGGATGTACCGTATAGAATGAGCCTGGTTCGCTATCTCAAAAAGTAAACAAGACCACTCAAGAACTCCAACGGCATCATTTATAACATTTTTTTGATTATTTGGAAGGTTAAGTGAGTTACACAAGTGATATAAATAGGTTGACAATCGCGTCATTTATATGTATCTCCACTTTCGTCGCTGCCAATGGAGACATCTGATCTTTACGCCCACTTCTTGATTCGGCACAAGCTTGGGAGGAAAGTCTACTAGATCACCACAGACCTTATCCCTGCCTTCCCTGATGTCTGTCCTGGCATCTCCCCTATCAAAAGATGGAGAAAAGGGTCAGTAGAGAGAGTTTTGCCGGAAGATAAGGACAAAGAAGAATATCACCCAAGTGAAGCGTCTGAACGAACGGAATGAGCACTCGTGGAGTTGTTGCAGAGGTTTTTTCTACATATACAATCGACACCAGGATCATCAAAGAAGATTTTGAAATCATTGTCTCTTGATGTGGGACCTCACGCTACCGCTGAAACACGAATGACCCAGAAGTACGTGAAACCGGTCAAACAGAGCCCTCCAGCCCAGATATGAACCTCGGTGACCGATTTCTGTTTCGAAAAGTGAATACTTTGCCGTGCAGCGGGCAAAAAAGAGGTAGAGAGAGGACAAACTCTTCGATCAAATTAAGAAGCTCAAGGAAAACTGTTAGGATTGCAGTCGATTTTAAAAATTGAAAGTGTTTTATGTAAATCCTGACTTTTTCATGGTGTTAACATCCTAATAGTTAGAAAAGTAATAAGATTATTGGACTGAAGTTCTAAAAAGAAACTAGCTGTTAAGTCTTTGATTATTGTTACCTATAATGCACGATTTGATCTCAACATTATTCCAATAGGATAACATTATGGCATTTTATTGAGGAACGTAATATGTTCTTGAAAAATGGACGCCATATTGCATTTTCTCTAATTCAGACGAACAAATAAAAGCATGTGTCTCGATTTAAATGAGAAGGACATTGATAAAATTTATAACTTAGTGTAATGATATGGGCCTAACTTAGTTTTTTTTAATCAGCCTTGTGGTTTTAATGATTATTTTCTGAAAATAAATAGGGATTTTGTTATTAATGGTAATACGTGACTTATTGAAGCGTAAGTATTTATAATTTCCACATATCCATCAATTTTAACATGGACTATATAAATCTAAGTTTTGCAGAATTCCAAAAAAAAATAATACGCTGCATAAAAGTACTTTAGAAAAATATGAATACATCCTCCCACAATATAAATTTACCCCATTTTAAACTCATTCCGTCATTCTAAAATAGAGACAAATTGAAATCATTATCATTATATACAGATAATACTCATGTTATTTCATATTTATTGATATTCCCGTAGACAAAAATATCAAATCACAAATTAATTACTTTTAACATTATTTATAACCAATGATACAAGTAATTCGAATTTCAATTATCGATTAATCCCCACATGAATCTTAATTTAGTCATACAACCATTTTCTTTATAAAACTATATATATATATATCAGGCTTGTGATCGGAACACTAAATTGAACGGCGTTCAGCTAAACGCACGTTGAATGAACGGAACGCTGAACGGAACGCAACTTTTTTTTAACGTTGAACGCAAAAAAAGAGTTTTTCGTTCAGCGTTCATTTTTCCAAGCATTTCTTGGACTTTTTTGGAGATTCTTTCTAAAAAACGTCATTCTTTTCTTTAAAAAAAACGTCATCACTTTTTTCAGAAATTATTTCTAAAAAAAACAGCATCACTTTTTTTGTATATTCTTTCCTTTAAAAAAAAGAAAATGTCATCACTTTTTCGGAATTCTTTTCAAAAAAACGGCATCACTTTTTGTATATTCTTTCCTTAAAAAAAAGAAAAACGTCATCACTTTTTCGGAATTATTTTCAAAAAAAAAAAAAGTCGTACCCTTTTTAATAAAACGGCATCGCTTTTTTTGGAAATTCTTTTCTAAAAAAACGGCATAACTTTTTTTGGAAATTCTTTTCTTAAAAAAAAATGTCATCACTTTTTTCGGAATTTGAACGCTGAACGCTAACGGAACGCTGAAACGCAAAAACATGAACGGAACGCTATTTTGTTTTGAACGCTGACGGAACGTTAAACGCAAAAAAAGCTGAACGCTTACAAGCCTGGTATATATATATATCCTTTGGCTAGATTTTATTCTCCTAATTTATAATTATGAATCCTTACATTTTAGAGAAATATGAATGTTAAATTTTCATCATCATTTTTGACGATAAAAGAATAATCACTAAAAGTTGCTAAAAATAAATAAATTTTGGTTATTAACTGAAAAATTGATGTATATTTTTTGGTTTTGTCAGAAATGCCATACTATCATAATTGCTGTTTAGCGCATGATACAATGGCATCATCCAATTATTTTTCTTCAGAACAACGCCAAGTAGTTATAAAGAAAAGTTCTGCTGAGGTCAGTTTAAGTTTCATAGACTCGAAGTAGTTAAGTTTGTTATATAACCTAACACATTTTTTTAACATTTTTAAATTTCCATACACATATTATCTTTTTTAATTATTTCGCTCAAAGAGATCGGTTAATTAAGAAGAAAGCATCAATAATTAAATATATCAAGATTTTACCAAGATACTAATATTCATTTGAACCAAGGTCCAAACACCATGAAATGTATGAGAACCAGTATACTAACATTATTCACAAGCATAATTCATTTTCTTGTATAAATATATATTTAGACAAAAAAAATTGTTTTTAGTATAAAGGGTGATTTTTTAAGAGTTTTTTTTTTTAAAGAATCGAATAAAACACTTAAATTTGCAGCATAGAATCAAAAAATTTATTGAAATCAATAAATTAGCCTTTGCCATTTACGTTTTAAAGATAACTTCATTTAAATGTTGTCCGCGGCTCCGTTTCAAATGGTCCATTCGGAAGGTCCAATTTTGCGTCACTTGTTCGAGCATTTCGGGCTGTATTCTACGAATCACGCGTGTTATGTTATCCTGTAAGGCTTCAATCGTGTTCGGCTTGTCCACATAGACTAACGACTTTACATAACCCCACAAGAAATAATCAAGAGGCGTTAAATCGCACGATCTTGGTGGCCAACTTACAGGCCCATTTCGTGAGATAAGCTGCTCACCAAATTCATCCTTCAACATGTTCATTGTTTCACGAGCTGTGTGGCATGTGGCGCCGTCTTGTTGAAACCACATGTTAACCAAGTTCAACTCAGCTAACTGGGGCAAAAAAAAGTCGTGTATCATGGCTCGATAGCGTTCGCCGTTGACGGTAACGTTTCTTCCACGATCATCTTTGAAGAAAAATGGACCGATGATGCCACCAGCCCATAAACCACACCAAACTGTCGTTTTTTCGGGATGCATCGGTAATTCATTTATAGCATGTGGCTGTTCATCACTCCAGATGCGACAATTTGCTTATTTCGTATCCGATGAGCTACGAATTGTCGATTCACAAGGTCGATTATGACGACCATAATATGGTCGTAACAAACGATGCACATTTTTCACAGAGCACGAATTTTGATAATAAATTTCAACAATTTGCAATCGTTGCTCATTTGTAAGTCTTTCCATGATGAAATGGCAGAGTATACTGAAAACGTTCCACTTTAACAGCTGACGTTAGGACGCCATATCAAGCAGTGCTGCCAACTGAAAAACTTAACTCTTAAAAAATCACCCTTTATTTGTTTTCGTATCAAACATAAGGGAAAAACTATTATAATGCAACTATATTACATTCTTATGATTCTAAAAATTATAATCAAATTTTATAAGTCGAAGTAAAAATACTTTGATGGAAAATATTCAACTGCCTTAGAAAATGTAGAATACGAACTTGATATATAGCCAATTTACAAAGAATTTATCATTTTTCTAGAGGGTTAATGACCAAGAGATCAAATTTCGAATTTCTAGATCCGGTTGTAATATTATCTCCCCTCTATGAATGAGGGGAAATATAGGAAATAACTTATAGACACATCTGAGGTGTTATTACACAAATCTTTTTTTTAAGCTCCATTTTTGCATACTTAAATATTTTTATCCATTCTATAGTTCTGATTTTTTTTTTTTTTTTTTTTTTGCCTTTATGGTTCGATGAATTGCATCCGATAGGATAGAAATAAGCATTATAGCATTATAATTAGTCTATCGAACCTAGGATCTTATCAATGAGGTAGACCAAAAATGACCATCCCCTCTCGGGATTCGAACCTGCGCCCCCAACATTGAGAGTTGAACACGCCTTAACACGCACGGCCATCGAGCTCCCTTCTGATTCTAGTTTATCATCAAAGATGCCCATATATTTTTAGTGAAGGACTGCCTACACGTTCATTTTCATAGAGTTTTCAACATCATTTCTTTAAATTTGGTAGCAGTCCCTATAACAATATATAAATAATATTTTTATAGCAATACAAACGAAAAATACAGTAATTTCAACGAGGTCAAGCACCTCTCATCTAAAATATATGTACGGATATTTATAATTGCGCCACCAATGATAGAACTACTGTAAATCCCCTACATGTTTTTGGTTAATGAATTTAGAGTATTCTATTTATTTATCTTAAGTTCTAAACATAATGAATAATAATAAAATTTATACATTTGGAGTTACTACGCATATCTGTTATTTGACTCATCACGAGAAAAGAACTTTGAGAGATAAAGATATAGAGACTAATTATTCCCTTCAATAGCAGAGAAACAAGGGAATAAGCTCTCTATATCTTTTTATCTCTATGGTAGGAAATATATTGCTTTTTTTTGTTACTTATCTATTTATTAGCACAAGCAAATGCATCAAGAAAGAGTAAAAAGGAAACAATATGCGGAAAAATAAATGCATTAAATCATGATTCTTAAAACATTAAAAAATATATTTGCTCACTTGACAATGTTGGAAGGGCATTGTCTTATTATCTTATAAGAGCGTATATCATTCTTTCCTAGGTATATAAAATGCCAGATATGTTCATTTTATTTACAGTTAAAGATTATTATTATTATTATTTTTCACGTCATCAAAAATATATTGCAGCAATATATTTTTAATGACGTAAGTGAGAATAAACTATAGATATATAAGATATAGAGAGCTTATTCCCATCATCTGTATTTTTGGGTCCAATATAAACAAAGTAATTTGATCTACGTCATCGTAGAGCTGATTATAAAGATAGAATCTATCTCTATGACGAGCTTACGATGACGTAGTACAAATTACTTTGTTTATACTGGACACAAAATACCGCTGAACGACGAGGTTCGCTGCTATTGAAGGGAATAAGCTCTCTATATATCTTATATTTCTATGCACTAAACACATTAATAAATGTTATTATTCCCGCATTCAGTGTGATATTATTAAAAATGAACGGCAAGCGAGTA
>CP045900.1:3563800-3588597 GCA_013387185.1 Caligus rogercresseyi | reverse complement strand
GTCAAGCTCCCTCGTCCGTGATGCGTTTAGTGCGCATTCCGTGGAGGATTTCTGGATCGGATGCTCAGAAGAGTACATGGGTATCAAGAAACTTGTCCTTTATGTGCTGACGATGTTTCCATTACATACACGTGTGAGTCAAGCTTTTTGTCGATGAATGCAATCAAGACACACGAGAGGAACCTTCTGACCAATGCAAGCTTGGAGAACTGCTGAGGATAAAAGTGACATCCCTGTCGCCCGACATCCACAAAATTGTGACCAAAGGGAGGAGTCACTTTTCCCATAAATTGAGTAGCCTACTGGCCTTTTAAATAGTAGGCCTAAAAAAATGCCAGTTATATTGTTTAATCTTATATAAATGTACATTCCCTTTTTTCTGTCTGCCAATACCGTCCGACCTGTGCGTCATGGATAACTGTACAGATGTTCCACCTGTTGTTTTGTCACTTTAGGACTATCATCTATACCTCAATAAATGTTTCGAAATTAATAGGATTGTTGTATGCCTTTTTTTCTTTTTTTATATGGGGCTTAAGAAAAAAAACTGCATCAAATTAATTTCATCTCGCGGGCCAGACAAAAAGATGGCGGGCCAAAATTGTCCCGTGGGCTACTATTTGCCGGCTCCTGCTGTAGAGGGATCTGGTTAACTAGTAGTACTGCTTAACCACGAGGCTTTCATGTAAATCAAAGATTGAACTTGGTTTGACAATTGTATGAGTTTTAAATCATTTCCTTATTTAGTAGCACTGCTTTTGGATTAGTTAGTCTAACACATTTTAGGATAACAAAAAGGTTGTTCTCGTAAAACTCGCAAATAAAACCTTTTTTTTCGTTTTCTTTAATTTTCTATGTTCGATGATGAGAGTTATAATCCATTTTTCGAAAGATATCATGAAACAAAATAATTTTATTGTTAAAAAATCTTAAAGCATAATTGTTTTTAGTACGTGTTTTAACATATTTTAATTTTTGTTACTTATGTTTTTCAATCTTATGCCAATTTTTATTACTTGTTTTTCGTGTTTGTTTTGAAATGAAAAATAAATGCTTATAGTCTGCGGACTATCAAAAAAAATGAAACCAAAATAAACATAACCAGTAATGTTTAATTAAACACAATAACCAGTTGTTTTTTCATTAATAATAATAGGGGGAATAGAAAGAGTCCTTTCAAAGGATTCTGACATGGATGTAGGCCAAACAAGAGGAGACAATTAATATTTTCAAGGATGATCTCTTCGAATTGATGTTCACTCCTCAACAGCTGTTACGACTGGAATGATACTATGTAGCATAATGCCAATTATTTATTATTATTATTCCCTCTTCTTTTCTTTCAATCAGATTTGTCGTTCATTTGTAATCGTTCGTAGTTCGCGAACGATGAACGACAAACGACAACAAAAAAATCCTATCGTTGTTTTTGGCGCCAAAAAAAGACAAAGATTTTTATTTTTTCATGGGATATATTCTTCTATAAAAACGTCATCACTTTTTTCAGAATGACGAGAAAAAATTCCTTTCTAAAAATAAAACGTCATCAATTTTTTTCAGAATGTCAAACGACAAACGAACGATGAAACGACGAACGATGTGTTCGACAAACGACAATTTTTCGCGAACGTCAACAAGTCTGCTTTCAATCAATCCCGCTTAAAAAGCACCATCGTTTTCAATACCCTTACACACTCATCCTGCGTTATAATGAAATATATTAGTAATTATGTATCAGTCATTACATTTTGAGTAAAATGAGTAAGAATGTGTAACAGGGACTACACGAAAATGTTTTACAACAATGGGTTCTTAAGATCACAATTACAGTCATTGAGGGACCAAATCCGTCGTCAATGAACTTGTATATTTCATTAGGTACTAGTACGGCAGTATGGAGTTTTCATCTATTGTGTTTGCCCCCCCCCCCGTCCATTGGAACACATTATTGCACATTGGGCTTCAACCAAACTGTCACAGTGTCCTATAAAGTGTTCTTAATGTAACGTATATATAAATGCATAAATATAGCAAGGTGTTGGAAATATAAGTGAATCGACGAAACTGTTTTTTAAAGGGGCTTATAGGCTTTGTTCAGAACCTCCCTCGAAAAGATAGATCTGGAACCAAATAGCCAGTTAGCTAGTTCGTCGTTCATTTATAGTCGTTGTTTTCGACGAAAGACAAAAAATTTGACGAACGACAACAAAAAAGCTATCGGTCGTCTTTTGTTTTAAAAAAATCATACAGTAACTTTTTTAAATCCTTTTTGATGGGAAACATTTCCTTTATAAAAAAAACGTCACCACTTTTTTCAGAAATACGAAGGAAAAAACTCTCTTTCATAAACATTTTTTTCAGAATGACGAACACAAACGAACGATGAATGACGAACGATTCATCTTAAAACAAACGACGAACGAAAACATTTCGCGAACGCCAACAAGTCTGCCAGTATATTAGAAATATATTACTGTTTACTATAGACATAATCCAACAATATCGAAACATTAAAGCAAAGCACACAACCACAATTTGGGATATCTAGAATAAATAGACCAGGAAAAAAAGCCTTGTAAAAATGGCCCCCAGAAAAAAAATGAACATGGAAGAAATGACCAAGATAGAAAAGGGAAAATGACGACTCATGGAAAAAAATGGCTCAAATGTATGGATAGGGAAGTATTTGAATGGAATTCAATTAAGTAGCGTACAAATTTGATACAAATAGCCGTTCTAGATATGAAATATGTGCTAATAATATATATGTCCAATTTTAGATGGTCATTGGGATACTACAAAAATGGCCCAGGAAGAAATAGCCCAAAATAGAAAAGGAAAATGATGGCTCATGGAAAAATGGCTAAAATGGATAGGGAAGTATTTGAATGGAATATAATGAAGTAATGTATAAATACTATTTTCATATAATTTGAATGAATAAGGACGAAATAATTATATTTTAGCACTTATAGATCAAATTTTTCCTCTCTTTGTTGTCCCTAGACAGAGCTAAAATTTACTGAGCCATTTTTTCATGCGTCATCATTTTTATATTCTATCTTGGAAGGTTCTTTCCAGGACATTTTTTCTGGGGCCATCACCTTCTAGGCCGTATTTTTTAGGTCCATTCTCCTAATATTCTTATCTTTTATACAGTGGTGTTTGTGAATGAATCAATGAGCGACAAACGAATATCATCGCCACTTTTTATCTTACTGCCAGTTGAAAACAAATTTTATTGTACAATTCATGGGTCAGCCATTTTTTGCTATTTTTTGTTTTTTATCCTATTTCCAGAGCTATAAAAGGTCTTAGGGGGGCTCTGTTTATTTCACATTATCGATCAGGGGCTTCCAACTTTTTTGTATAATAAAAAAATTGATAATTAGGGTCATTAGCGGCTTATATTATCTATCCAGCTGAAAGTCAGGTTGTATACCTTGCATCATAGACATATAAATATATCGAGGGATACCAAATACATACTCTCCATGTTCTTCATGCCGAAAGGATCAAAAAATGAGATATCTTGCATTATTTTGATTACTTAAATATTCAAATAATGTATGGTAGATTTTTGCAGATCACGAATAAATGTTTTTAACGAAAAAAAAATAGTCTTGTAATGTCTTTATATATCCTCTCATTTTCTTATGAGCATGTCAGCTGTCGAAGCTTCAGTATTTCCCCTCCTATAAGCGCTCTCTATATATTCCCGATTCCACCATAGAAATATAAAGATATAGAGAGCTGATTCCCTTCAATAGCAGAGAAACATCGTTCAGCTTATTCTGTGTGCCCAATAATAAGCAAAGTAATTTGTACTACGTCATCGTAAGCTGATCATAGAGATAGATTCTATCTCTATGATCAGTTTACGATGATGTAGTACAAATTACTTGTTTATATTGGACACAAAAATACAAATGAAGGGAATAAGCTCTCTATATCTTTATGACTATGATTGCCACCCATAGCAGGAGATTAAAGTCTTCTGCATGTAACACACGCAATACTCACACGCCAGACATTTTATATTGCTCACGCATTCGTATCTGAATCTTAATTTTTGGTATATGAATTGCAGCCCTTTCCACCAAAGGCGTACAATATGAACTCTTGCTTCAAAACATGAATGCATGCTTTTAACTAGTTTAAATCGTTAAGTCAAGACGCTGTCACGATTATATAAAGCATATAGCTTTTAAACTCACGTTGATGACAGCTTATAAGATTTACCATCATTGCTAAGCAGCAATTATCACTGAAGGCGAGGGATAATAACATGAATGACCAAGAATCCTGGACTAGTATTGAAAGTGGTTCAAAGTACTCTTTCCTGGTACTCTTCAATAGTCAATGTTCTTATTCACAATCTTTATATGAATATTGGTGATATGCAATCCATTGTGGAGCACGAGCAAGTTTTTAAAAGTTCCGTCTGTCTTAAGTCATTGTGTCATATTTCTGGAACACTGCATTTCCCTTTTAATCTTATCCCAAGCAAAAAAATGACGTTCAGACAACGCTCGTTTTGGGTTCGCATAACGTTCCCCGAACGTTAGTTTCGTTCTTTTCGTTACCATGGTTGGTTTTCTTAACATTTCCGAACGTTAGGAAGGTAACAACCAAATCGCTTTCGTTTAGTAACGTTTCCAGAACTTTAGTTTTTATGTAACGTTAATAACGGTCGTTGATTAAGTTATAACGTAACTCTTACGGAATCAAAAACTAACAATATTGTTGCTTGGGATGTCGGTACGGCTCATGTTCGCTCCTGTCGTAGACACAAAACGAATATATATGAACATATACGAATATATATATATAACTTTTCGTGACTGCACTTTGCGTCGTGCCTCAGAGTCATCTCCATGTTTTCTCCCATTCCTTCAGGTAAATGTCCCTCAGTAAAATTGCATTCTTCACCGTTAGGCTCTCATCTTGAACTTCCGGCATTCTCTACCCAAAGCCAACATATCAAAGAGAATTCAAAACATCCATGTGGTTGAGCGTCAAAGGAAAGAGAGTAACGCAGTTACACACTCGTATTTTATTATTTCTCACACGTCTTCACTTATTCGAACTCCAGGCCGATTTTTTTCTCTTCTTCTCCTCCAGTCATGAATTACAGCATTTTTAAATAAATGTGTGCCATAAGAAAAAAATGTACCCCATTTCACGCTTAGGGGGAGACTACTGAACGAAAAGCGTCAATCTTATAAGTCATAACGAAAATGTCAAATAAATGTACAGGCTAGGTTTTTGATGGGAGATGTGTGTGCGATAAATATGCATAAAAAGAGAGAGAAAGAGAGAGGAAAAAAGAAAGAGAAGAAAGAAAAATAGCTTCTCTAAGGAAAAAGAAACAACATCAACAAGGAGGCGGGAAAAAAGAGGACTTTCTTTGGGGTGAGCAGTGACGCTTGCCAGGCGAGCGCGCGGACAGAGCACGCTTTACTGACACCCCGGAGAATAAGTAGTAGTAGTAGTAGGTGTAGTCCATCTTCGACGTTCTGTGTTGTGTAGTAGTAGTAGTTGTACTGAAAATCTCCCTTTTCTTTTTCTTTTTCTTCCTTCTTCCCAAGTCTTACCAAAATAACCCAAGACGACACACTCTTCTTCTACAACAGCAGCAGCAGCAGCAGGAGCTCTTGCGGGCCTTCGTTTTGTGTCTGTTATTGTGCACGCGACTGCGTTGGTAGTAGTAAGGGAAACATCCCTACAAAGTAGTATATGGGGCTGACGAACTCAAACCCACCTAGTCAACGGATTCTAGCCACAGAGCCCTGGCCATCAACCCCAGATCTGGCACCAACCCTGAAGGACCCAAGAGCGTGCGTGCATGAATCAAGGAAAAAGACAGATGAACGCAAGGATCCCTGAAATTGTAGCCCTTTAGCCGTTTGAAACCAGGATTCCCTTTTCTCTCCGTTGAGCCATCTCTTGTTCCACATCAAGTCCCTCCGATCCTTTCTCAAGCATTACACACGTCTTGACAGCTCAAGGATGTCTGGAGGTATGTTGGCGTCTTCCTTCGCCCATTGATGTCTTGGGTTCTACTGGATTCTGGTCTGTTTTGTTTTAGGTCGTCGCAAGGCTCGCTGTATCTTGAGTCGTCTTGGCTCTGGCCGAGAACGAGTGTGAGACTGAGGCTCTGGGTCTTGAAGAGGAGCCCAAGACAAAGGACTCCCGCCTGGAGTCTGGACGGATTCGTCGCTCCTCCCGCTCGCGGATCACGGATACTTTCCGCCCTCTTCCATTCCGTCCGACGTGATTGATGATATTATTCCAGACGAAGAGGATCTCCCCTCGGAGGGAGGAAGCTCCTCGGGGAAGGAAAATGATTTGACTCCCACGCGGAGAGTCATGGCCGAACGACGTCTGCCTTAATGCCAGGTAATCAGACAACGAAACAGAAGGAAAGGACTGGACTCATACTTCAGTCTCAAAGGTTCTGCGAGGAGTTACTCACATTTCTGAACTATAAAAGGACCCAAAACATGAGAAACATGTCATGAAACTGACGAAGAAGTTCTTGATTTTCTTGTTGGATATGACTTGGAGATCCCATGCAGATACTTCGTGCCTGGTTCATTTAAAAAAAATTTAGCAAACAGTTTTTATGACATACGAGCCCTTGTCTATTTGATGTATATTAGGACATCGCTATTTATGTTACCTGAAGTGTTGGGATAGGGTTTTGATGTGTCGACTTTAGCTGAAGATAAAATTATATTTTAATATTCTCCCAACGTATCCTTTACCTCTGTCTTAGGTCATCGAGGATGCGTACTCCGGTTCATTAACGTATAAAAAATGTTAGATACGCATAATGAGTAGTTTGAATCTGCGAGACAAAGGAAAATGAAAGCATTTTATGCGTTAAAGTGTGTTAGTTAAACTCCAGTTTGTAAAATTGGGTGGATTAGTGATTTTGCATTCCGTTATTGCATTCTTATATATATACATGACTATATAACATATTTTTATCAATTTAGACACCACACAATCACCAATTGTATGTTTAAACCATGGTGTATAACTGAAGTGATGATAAACTTACAACTATAACTTGGTAGTCCTTGGAAGTCTAAAATTGCAGTAAGTACATTATTCGGAAATATACTTTCATATTAACATTAAAGCTTTACATTATTAATAAATATAATATATACAAAAAAAAAATAATGAAATTGTCAATTCGTACAATGGCCAAAAATTCTACCATTATTTCTTGCCAGTCTAAGAAAAATATGCAAGACAATGAAATAAGGATGTATACACGGTTCCCTAAGAGTATTCTTCTATAGATGTATTTAATTCCTCTACCATCTCAAATTTTTTTGTGTTATGCCTTGTAGTATTCTGATTTAAAAATCCTATATTTTTTGGATTCTTTTTCTCAGAAAAGTAACGTATTTAATTAGCTCCTTTGGCATACTCAAAATTATTGGTTCTTTAAATCCTTAGTAATCTGTGGAGTTCATTTCCTCTCTGAATTTTAACCTACAACAAGCCAAATCGATACATTACCCCTACAATATTGCAGTCTCATTCCTGCTTGGTAGACTTTGAGAAGTTTACATACTAAGATGATTGCAGTATTTTCAATGTTGGATTTTGAGCCTTGTTTATATGTTCAAGTAGAAACAGTAATAACAGCTGTGTGCACTGAACTTGATGCCTTTTCTAAGAACTCTGAAAGTTATAAAATGGTATGAGAAGAACTCTGCTCCATGATCAAATTGACGTTTCTAAATGCCAGAGTTCACAATATTTGATTTAATATTATGTTGTTTGAGTCCATTTACAGTTCGACTGAAGGTTTTTTTGTACTAAGTCGATTGAAATACAAGGTATCTCCATATTGCCTAGAGAGCTACCTTTTCGCTTGTTGGACTGACGTCATTAAGAATCACCGGGAAGAGGGTAGCATAACATTGTAATATATTTTTTAATGCAGTCAATCTATTAATAAGGTACTGACGTTTCACTATCCAATAAAAACGAAATAAACATACCTGTTATTCTAGTTACCTTGGTTTAGTATATTAATCAGAAAACCTAATAACTGTTATGTACTGTATGTAGAGTGCTAACCGAGTACGTTAGTGACAAAGTAAGTCACTGAATTACCTAGTCAATCGGCTACTGAACCAGGAGTCATTCAGTCCCTTCGTGTAACATTTAATCATATTTTTTTATATCGAAATAGTCCTAGACTAGCAACAAAAAATATCCACTTCATCTCTGACGTCATGATAAACATTCATACTCTAGATCAGTGTACCTGAATCTTCTCTTTCTCTTTGTATTACGTTCCTATTAATTATATTGCCACTTATCACGTGATCTCAAAACAATATTTTTCTATATTTTGTCTCTATGTCGTCGAAATTATAAAATATATAAATCTGGCTCTGGCATGGTAAAATAAAAATTTGAAGCTTTTCGAGCCCTTAAGATCTGTGTATTACGAAAGTGTCTGAATTTCGATTAATACAAAATCCTCTACAGGATCTTGTAATCCTATATCATAAATCAATTCATGTATTTGCATATGTTCTATAGATCGAAGATTCTACCGGAACAAATATATGAAATACTTTCATCATAAAATCACACGCTAAATTGTTGGTTAATCGTTTTTATTTCAAAACAATTAATGCAGGTTGACCCTTTGTATTTGTTGGATCTAGAAGATCCTAATTTAACATGTAAACTATATATTATTCTTATTATTGGATTTCTTTTACAATTAGTCAGTAAGGAACGTCATGTTTTAATTTCTTCATACAAGCTATTGGCATATGGATTTGAAAATTGTCAAATACAGTTGTCTACTCAATAATGATCTAAATATGGCCCAGAAAATGAATAAAACAAAGGGTTTAAGTTTTTATCCATTTATAAGTTCTCTTAGATGATAACTTGAGAAAAAAGAGTTTCAATTTTGGTTAATCAAGGATAGGATCATTTATGTTCTTCTTCTAAGACTTAAATAGACCATTTCTTTTATGAGATACAATATTACATTCGATGAAAAAAAAAACCGTCTTATATTGAAAAATCCGATTTATTAGTATCCATAATTGTTGGTGACAAACGAATTAATACTATGTACATTTTATTTCCATTTTTGATGGGCAAAAAATAGTTTCAAATAATATTCAGTGATCAACTACACATAGGTGTCTTCATGAACGAGTACCGTCGATTAATAAGGTTTATAAACAAATATACGATCTCTCAAACACTTATAATTCCACAAATATATATGGAACATTTACTGACCACCAGTTTTCTTAAGCATTTAAGTTTCTTGTACTTCACAAATCCGAATTCCCACCTAAAAACATCAATAAGAGAACATTTCCTAGGTTTGATAGACTCCTTTTAACGCTCTAATGTTTATTCATATCCACAAGGATGCAATTTTGTCGAATAAATCAGCAAATAAATATGAGTGATAACTTTTTGACGAAATTAATAGTATATATTTCCTCACTCATGTGTTTATGTATACTTTAGTCGTAGCAACCCGGAGTAAAGCCCTCTACAGAAAATGCCTTTAACGACCTTTCCCGACAACGTGAGTCCCCCGCCTTCCCCCTCCAAGCTGGGAACGTCACCCTCTCAAACCGCATCTTCGCCACCCACGCCTCACAAAATTAAACTCATGTCAAAGCAACAACAGCAACATCCCTACAACAATAACCTAACGATCTCATTAACGCCTAAAAAAACCCTCGAAAGTTCCATGCCAATCAACCACGAGGAAACCAAAAACAACAATAATAACGTCGTCGTCACCGTCGGTAGCCGCCATCACCATTCAGGACTCTCCAAAGATTTCAATGTCGACCCCGATGACTTGAATGAGCGTCAAATCATTACTAGGAAAAAACAAAAAAAGAACAAAACACAGTAATTTCAACGAAAAAGCGGTGAGTTCCTTATTGTTCGGTATAAATAAAGACTTCCCTTGCCGGTGTAGATATATTTAGCCCTATAAATTATGGTATCCGAAGAAATGGTAGTGGAAACAATGGCCAAACAAATCAATTTCATTAGAGCCACGTAGTTTTGAAGGATAAATAGTTATAATAATAAGATAAGATGCATTAAATAATAAATGCTTTAACTATATTAAAATAGTTTTTATGATATTGAACGATTTCGGAGGTCGAATGAGGCATTTATTGACAGTAATTGCACAGTTGCAGTAATCAAATTAGGATAATTATATATGCTCATGCTGTAAATGTAATTAATCAAATTGAATTAATAAATTATAGCGAATAATAATGCTATTTAATGTAAAAAAATCTCTTTTGTAGCATTTTTCTACATCTGTGTTTTCCATTCATTTCAATCCTGATCATTTTCTCCTTAATCTTTTTATTAATGTCATAATTCATATTTACGAAAATGAAATTGCTGCAATCTCTTGAAACATTGTAATCTGTTAAACAATTACAGCTTTTAATGAATATATGTGCTGGTGCCCGCTTAACAAGATGTATTATATTATGTAGAGTGATTAGTTTGATTTATGAGCGACTAGAAAAAATTTCTCATCTACAAATCACAGTTCGGTATTTATTTTGGGTTTTAAAGAGGGAACGTCCATCCAGTCAATTGCAATCTACTGGTCGATCATACGCTAGTGGACTGCAAGAGATTCTCGGCAAAAGGAAACGTTAATAATTATTAGCATTTAGTAACATATTCATTATTTCATATGTCGAAATCATGAAAAAATACCTGCAAAACTAATATATAAACACCAAAATATACTAACGTGACTCTTGTCCTGCCTGGGGTTTAAACAAAATTTAACAGTTATATGGCATAAACTGACTGTTAACCCTGTTTGGTCCGGTGCCCGGCTGTTTTAGGCCTGCCAAATTTGACTCAGCCTCCAAAAAACACCGTGCCTCTTTGATCATAGCATCACAGGTGTGTTTTTTTCTTCATACCTATATTACAAAGCCCTGCCCGGTTTAACACAATATTATTCCCCTGTCAGTTCCTGGGATATGGTTTTTATGGGTAGATCTTGGGGCTGATGCTATATGAAAATAACATCCTGATTCCCCCCAAAAAAATTGGGCAGCCCTGCCTAAAAGCGCCCCCCCCCCCGGATATCTTCAACTAATGTCGAGACTAATCTTATTTTCCGTTATCTCTACTGCAGAACCACAACGCCTTCAAAAAAGCCAAACACTGCCGTAAAGAATCCGTCAAGCCACAAGTAACGGAGGAGGAAGTCACAAGGTGACTGAGTACTTTCCTATCCGCCGCTCCTCTCGCAAGTCCAAGAAAGAGCTGGACAAGCAGTACACTGCCGAGCTGGAGGACACTCTTCGTAACTCGTCGGATGATCACCTGGACCTTGGGATTGCCTATTACTCCCTCAAGGGACGTGGGATTCAGGCCATGAGGAACTTCTCCAAGGGGGAGTTTGTCGTGGAATATGCGGGTGATCTCGTGGAAATAGATATTGCCAAAGAAAGGGAATTCCAATACTCCAAAGACCATTCCACAGGTTGCTACATGTATTACTTTAAACACAACGAAAAGCAGTATTGGTAAGTACCATTTGTTGATATCAAATATTGAGTCTGTTTAAACGAAAAATAAATTTTTAACATTAAGTATTATCTTTTGTTTAGTGCAGGGAAGTCATTTAAGATTGCAGGCAACTTACATTACTTAATAATTGTCCCCTAGTTGACTATTAAGAAATTACATTATTATATTAATTGTAAATATAGATACAAATCAAATTAAAAATAGAAAAAAAGATTAAACTAGAGGCATATATACACTCAGAGAGTGCAAACCTCCGCCGTCACGGGGTCCTTATGAGCCTTCCGAGTCGGATTTTTCACGACTGGGGCGGCGTAGAGGGACGGGGGAGGGTTCCCCTCGACAGGAATTCCGAGAGGAAGACGCTCCCGGCACCCGATTTCACAGCACAGCGACATCTATTGGCAGAGTAGGCTAACTTGAAATATTTATAAGTATTTAGCTCATTTTGCATCTTAATTCTGCACTCAGAGATGCCAAATTTAATCACTTGTTCCTTTTGGCACTTCTAACAACTCCACAAAGTTTCATCCGAATCTGTTCGGTACTTTTTGAGTTATCCTGCTGACAACCACAAACAAACCACAAACCAACGCAAGTGAAAACAATACCTCCTTCGGCGGAGGTAAAACACTTAATACATAAATATTATAGTTTTGAATATTATTTTTGTATATAATGTTTTTATTTCCACAAAAAATATTGAAAGAGATACTTGATCTTTCTTTGTTTAGTTTCGACCTTTACGAAATATCACCTAAACCATGTATAGCGGAATCTTGTGCAAATGATTCTGTTAAAGTCTAGGAGCAAGGTTTTCGTAATTGGTGTTAATTAGTATTCCTCCTCCTCCCTTATGAATCGAACTTTTGATTTTTAGATAGAAATATGAACTAAATTTTATATTATTTAAGTAAACAGTGACTTATTTTGTTGAACGAAAAACAATATCCGAGTTCATTCATTGGAATTCCAATGAACGTGCATCGTAGTATGTGACGCACTAATCTTTTTCTCTATCAACAGCTTGAATCCTTTAATATGGACCGGAAAAAAGTATGACGTGTATAAACAACAAAGCTAAGATTGATGAGCCTTTTTCATATAAAAAAATTGTTATCAATTTCTAGAAATACAAAATAAATATGTAAAAACAGGTCAACACCTATATTATATTACAAAAAAATTTCTCCTTTCCCCTATATTTATAACCGAAGGGAAATCCTAAATGTTAGACATCCTGGAACATATATTTTACACTTAAAATGTCTAACTATTTTTTTTACGTGATGATTATATTTATTAGAAGACATCACCAAATGAATCTCAGGTTTTACGAGCTTTAACTATGACTTTGGGGCTGAAAATCAAGTATAACTGTGCCCTGGTCTCCATATGTCACAATTATGACAGAGGATATAATCTATCTCTGATGTAACATTGCCTTGTGTTTGTCTCAATTTTACCATATTGACGTGTCAGAATAAGCCTTTTTTGGTCTTTAGGCTCTTTATATCAATATAGTGGTACATTTGGGCTTCTTACGCGCAATTCCTTGCTACGTGCTATTAATATACATATATTAGTGCAACCGCCCCGTCCCCTTTACTTTCTTTATTTTAAAAGTATGCTTTTACTGGATGATTCTTGCAAAAATATGATGGAACGGGAAAAATTACTATTCTAATATTGATTAACAATAAATCTAAGTTTTTAATTAGTTTAAGTAATAGAGTAAAGAAGTAAAACATATTTGTAAATAAGAGGAGCGTACATGAACTTGAATTTATTCAGGCAAACAAAAATATTTACAAAACTCTATGTATATATAGAAATATCAATAATTATACCTATATTATTCAGCTAACAATAGACTTTGAGAAGTACTATATGATTAATTAAAATAATTGTACTAATTTCAGCCAGATAAACTACAAGACACATTGAAAAAAGTTATATTACTATAATAAATAACTATAATTATACTCCTCTTATTCACTTAAACCTAAAACATTGTAAAATACTAAACAATTTTAAGAAAACATCAATTATTATACTACTAAATCATAATTCTAATTATATTTCTCTCTTCCATTTTTTATAGTGTGGACGCTACTAAAGATACCGGACGTCTGGGTCGACTGGTGAATCATTCACGCGTTCAACCGAATCTTTGACCAAAGTAGTGGTCCTAGAGAACAAACCTCGCCTCATCCTTGTCGCCCGACAGGACATAGAAAGTACTCTGAGCTCTTGTATGACTACGGGATCGCTCGAAGGAGAGCCTCGTGGCCCATCCATGGCTAGCCCTTTGATTACTCCCCATATAATTAGGGGAGACTTACCTTGGGGCCCTGTATCATGTGTTAGTGCTCTCAGAGAGGGACACCGAGAAAGTTTGTATTTCATAGAATCCCTCAATTACAATCCAAAAAAATAGAAAATGAAGGAATGAAGGCTCGAAACAATAAATGGGATATCATTTGAATTAAAAATGTTGGATGTTACCTTGGCTGTCGATAGTAAACCATATAAAATGTAAAATTAAACTCATCTGATTGGCTCAAATTGTTCCAAACCATTTTATTCTATCAAAGTGATGTAATGACTCATTTCTTGACTTCAAGTCCATTTAAAATTGTATGCAAAAAGAAATATGCATATATTCAAGGACCTAATGATTTGACACTGTCCATTATCATAGCATTTCATACTTTCTGCATCATTTTTTAATAAGGTTATACCCCAGTGGCCTAACCACCGCATCTGTATGGTCTTATTTATCGCAAAATATTTCATTTAAATATTCGCGATTAAATCAACAGCTAACAATGTTATCGAATATCCTCAGCATTTTATTTATTCGTAGATTCATTCCTAATTTTTATTTAAATATTATCTTTCCCCATTTTCATTGACCCACCCCGTTAAATTCGAGGAACCGCTTCAATCCAGATAGCTTACAATACACACACACATATATATATGAGCTTCCTCAAACCCTTCCTACAAAATTCAAAGTTCCTTCAAAATACCCACATCATTAATTATTATATATTTTTAAACAAAATAACAAAGACAATAAACTACTCGGATTTGAAGCCCTTACTCTTTTTTTACGAAACTCATATTACTATGTTAATACAGACTCATCTGTCTCCTCTCTCTGACTAATGACGTCACGTATGTGACGTCATATGTATAAACACAGGCATTCGCCCTACTCTTTTTGTAATATATTATATATATATATATATTATTATATATATACTATTTTGTGTACCGCATCATGCCAACTTTTTCGGCAGTTAGCAGCATCATATCAGTATGTAATACTCTCTCTTTTCTGCCATTAGTTCAACCATTTTTTAAGATGGTAGAAGAGAAGACATAGTGTAGTTATGACCTCCTTGTAACTACATTCACATTCATTCATTATATATAAGATGTACGTTGTAGTTGATAGATTTAAATGATTTGTATAAACATATACTTTTTCATTCACTAAAAGTTTTATACCTAATTAATATTATTATTATTATGTCAATTATAGTTAATTCAATACCAAATTATTATTATTATCTTTAAGTATGTTCTTTAATATAATTATATAAATTCCCATCCACCAAGATTTAGTATAGTATCCACATCTAATTTGATTAAGTAATGCACACCTTTCTGAATGTTTTTGAAGTGATGAGATCCCCATCATTGTGACACTGCTGCCTATTTTTTAATATATAAAAATAAAATGTGTCTCGGTGGGTCTATGGTTCGTTTTTTTTCTACGGTTATTATAAATAAAAACAATTTCTGAGATCTCCCGGTGGCTCGTATTTCTCTCTATCTCTCGCATTCGGCGGTCATCACTCTCTCCCTCCCTTTGGAACTTGCTTTTTTGTAAGCTATCCTTTTCAAAATTTGTATTGAAATATATATTTTCAGTTCAACACTGAAACTTTAGATTGTTTTATTGAACCCGTTAGGATGTGCTTTTTTAAAAGGATGTGAGGGTTTTATTTAAATAATGCTATATATCAGACTTGTTGATTTATCGTTCATTTGTTGTCGTGAACGATGAACGACAAGGAAAATTCATAATCGTTCGTCGTTCGTTTTTGGTGGCAAAAAAGTTTTTTCATTTTCATGGGAAAAATGTATTTATTTATGTATCAAATTAATCACAAACTTCTCCTTTTTTCTAATATAAATAAGCTGTTGGTTATATCAATCAGCTGAAGTTCTTCTATTTTGGAGGAGGAACTTTAATACGGAGTTTCCTCCTGTGTCCGGAGTTACTTATTCCACAGGACTCCTGGACGAGAGGAACAACTACGTTTCTATTTTTAAATTATTATAACATTTTAAAAGAAATATACAAAAAGATGGTGTGTTTATTATTGCGTTATAATAAACAGCTTGAGTTCTTCTATTCTTCATATCACGGTTCCTCCTCAAGAATAGAAAACTCGAGCTGTTTATGATAACGCAAAAATAATAATATCAAAAGCTCATTAATAATTGAAAAAAGGGGGAGGTTTGTGATGAATTTGATACTCATATAATAAAAGAGATGTCTAAGAGATACAAGAAAGATGTCTCGATGTTTTCTAATCGACAGCTGTTTTACTCTTTCTGTATCAAGTCGAGGTTAAAGTAATCCCTAGCCGATCAATGGATAATAATAAGTATTCCTTCCTTCTCTTCCTCCTTTAATCAGCTTCCGACTCGGACATTGATCTCTTCTTTTATTAGGTCTATTGTGTTTCCAGTTTTTAGGTCGAATTTGATTTTTTTTGGTATTGTTTTATTGAAAATATGTTGCCCTATTTCTTTAGTGATTAATGACGTAATGACATCCGTTTTCGAAAGCTTTTCTTAAATTACAGCTTATAATGCACAACACAATATTAATTCGGATTCACTATAAAAGCTGGCATATAATCCTTAAATTTTAAGAATATGCATGATTACGATAATTGAAACTCTACTTTTGAAGCTGTTGTCTAAAAAAGTATACCGATCAATGAAACTTTAACTTGACCGGGACAGCAATAGCGTAATTAAAAGTGTAATTAAACATTCATTTAAAGTTTGTTCTCTAGAATTGATCACGTTTTTAGGAACATTTTCCACTCCTTCATAATCAGTAATGATTTCTCCTTTAGAACAATATCAATTTACAAAAATTTCATTTTAATAAAAGCTGTTCACGCGTAAATAAGTAATAGACTTAATAATTTATTCTGTTCTTTCATTTTGATGAAAAAATATTTCGCCTGTCTCTAATAGCTTCTTATTTATATCTCATTGCTTCACTTTCAATCTCTCAATTTTGATTTTGTCGCCTTTACAAGCTAAATGTATTATCGGTGTCACTTAGTTTTCAACACTTCTTGAGTTGAGTGAATTTAAGAGATCTTACTTTAGATCAATTTTCATTATTTGTGAGTTTATACACTGTCCGTAATCATTTTTTTAAACTATTTTCCTGTCCTTGCTTCTATTTTTAATATATCGATTACAAACTACGGGGGTTGGTCAATAAGTCCGTGACTTTTTGTATTTCCGTCCATATAATTTGGTTTTCAACACTGCTCCTGTCAACAAGTATCTATCAGCTGACTTCTGTTAAGTTTGAACACGCTGGGTCTTTTAGTTTGTGCTTGACAGTCTTTACAGACAAACAACTTCGTGAATTGTGTAGAAAATGGAGAAAAGTGAATTTCGTGTGCTCATCAAGCATTATTTTTTGTGGGAAAAACCATCGCTGAAACAAAGGCTAAGCTCGATAAATACTATGGAGACTCTTCACCATCGATATCAATGGTAAAAAAGTGGTTTACAGAATTTGTTGTGGTCGTACAAGCACCATTGATGCCGAACGCTCTGGACGCCCAGTTGAAGTCGCTACACCAGAAACAATTCAAAAAATTCATGATATGGTGTTGGCCGATCGGAGATTGAAAGTGCGGGAGATTGTGGAAGCCATAGGCATATCACATGGGTCAGTGGTTTCGATTTTGAAAGATCACTTGGCTATGAAAAAGCTATCCGCAAGATGGGTGCCGCGTTTGCTCAATTGTAAGACAATGCAAGAGTCTATACATGTGTTGTTTCCATGGCGAAATTTTACGAATTACGCTATGAATTGCTCCCTCATCCGCCGTATTCTCCAGATTTAGCCCCGAGTGACTATTTCTTGTTTCCATACCTTAAAAAATGGCTTGCCGGAAAGAGATTTTATTCCAACAATGAAATCATCTCACAAACAAATACATATTTTGAGGACCTCGAGAAATCTTATTTTTTGGAAGGGATAAAAAAATTGGAGAAACGCTGGATGAAGTGTATAGAGCTCAAAGGAGACTATGTTGAAAAATAAAATTAGCTTTTGTCAAAAAAACTTTGTTTCATTTAACCCTTATATTGTGTTAGAAAGCTGTTTACACCTGTGGTGTTCGCGGGTCAATTTTGACCCGTGATTTGAAAATGCTTTAAAATGCTTAAAATCACCAGTTTTCTTCCAATATTGTTTTTCAAGTCATTGTTGGCTTAGTATACATTCATATAAGTGGAACCAGTGTGGGAAATTTCTTTAGTTGGCTCCACAGACACAGTGTTTTAAAATGTACCACTCGTTTTTGAATGCAAAATGCGCTTTCTATATGTGTCTGTCTGTGCATGTGAAAGAAGCCTGTGTGTGTGGGGGGGGGTGGGGGGGGGCCATAACTGGGCGGGCCACAATGTCCTCAGTGGGGCCATATTCTGGGCATTTTTGATTGGGTTGTATGATTATCAGAGCCTATAGCCCTACCCATACTTTTAGGTGATGCATAACAACACACTGCCGGGTCATTTTTGACCCGTAACACCACCAGATATAACTTTTTTTTTGGAGACCTTTATAATTTACTAAAATGGTGAAAAATGATATTTCTGCATTCAATCGGGTGTGTCTGAGGATTAGATGAAGCCTCATTCCAGAGGAAAAAAGCAAATGGTAATTTTTACGCATTCAAACTAGAAAACGGGTCAATTTTGACCCGAACACAATAGAAGGGTTAAAAAGTCACGGACTTATTGACCAGCCCTCGTATGTTCTTTAAATATATAATACTGGTCTACACTGCAATTTCTACAATAATAAAAATCCATGATCATTTCTAAGTAATGTTACCATTGACCCAATTATATCCATTCATTTCAAATATTGACAATTTATCAAAAGTTGCTGTCAAAATAACAACATGACAACTTAGAATTAGATTAGTCGTATTTTTGAATACACAAGGTATTCATACCAAACTTCTAACAAATGTATTGAGTTTTATTGATTGCTTTGCAATGGTTTGGATTTCCCTGGAAGTTTTTCGGTCTGTATTTGAATTAAACAACTTTTTCTGAAATAATTAGACTATGTAACAGGATTTTGCCCCCAGGCTGAAATTCCTAATTTGAGTTCGATTTTTTACGTAGATTCCAAAATGCCACTTAAAATATCATCCGAAAAAAGGTATGGCCTTTATAAAAAATAAAAAGGTAGACATGTTTTTTTTCTTCGTAACAAATCACAATAATATTTAACGCAACTGCAACGACAATATCTATATGTATTTATTGAAGATGATCAATACTTGGTCATATTAAATTGACCTTTTCTTTACTTTCATCCCAGATATCAAAATTATAAAAACTGTTCTGAAATGCATTGACATATTTAAAAAAATATTAAATGTTGATTAAAGTCAATAAACTTGAAACAGAAAAATATATAGCCTCCTAAATCGAACACTAAAAAATGATCAACTATTTGAAATATAAAGCCTATTTTTATTATTATTAAAGATATCGAAATAATAACTGATTTGAAAGGCACTGACATACTAGAAAAATAAATACTCATGACATTCGTAGTTATTCTTACTTTGGACGAAGATAACTATGAACCAGTTGGATGGTGTGAACTATTAAAAATGATGAAAATCATAGTTTTCAAAAAAGGCCATACCCTTTTTTCGGACGATATTTTAAGTGGCATTTTTGGAATCTACGTAAAAATAGGACACACATTAGGATTTTCAGCCTGGGGGCAAACAAAGACCTTTATTTAGGAACATAGTGTTATTTGTCTACAAATGGGAAACTGTCAATATTTAGATATTACAAACAAATACTTTGTAAAAAGTTAAAAAAATATTGGCATTCGGATACTTGTTTTCTAAATGATTTGGCTTTAACGGAAAATTCAATGCAATGCAAGTTATAAATATACCGTCTATATACCATTACTGTCAAGCTGTAAGTATGCTTTAGAATGTTCGACTCTTTGAATATCCTAAAATACTAACAAATAGGCATTTTGATCACATTATCAAATCACTTTTCATTACAATTGGAATCGTCTTAAATTTACTTTTCTAAGATAAAATGTTTTCATTCGATTCATTTACTTAATTATTGCTCGACAGATATAATCGATGGCAATTGAAAGAAGATACACTCATAAATCAAAGATGGCGTCATTATAATATTACTTTTCTCTACTATAATTGAATGTCACTCTTCACTTGCGCGGATTTTAGAGCATTTGGAATAATAATATATATACATACGCTTGTTGTTATGCTAGGTGGAAAGTAATCCTAATCTTAAAAATAATTAGTCTTAAGTGTGTTTAGGCAATATTGGAAGTTATTTCGTCGTAAATATATACATGCTTGTAAACATCAATTACAAGGAATAATTGCTGCAATTACCTTATCGAAAGATCATTATCGTAAGCTATTTTGAGTCTCACCTTTCTTCTAATAACCTTTATCCTATATGCATGAATTTGAAAATACATATTTACTATTGCTAATAAAAAAATAACCTCGATGAAACATATAAACATAGTTGTTTGTAAAATTAATTTCAAGAATATTTAATAATTAAATAAATTATTTTTTTGTAAAATAAATTGACTTTAGATTAATTGAAACATTCTTTCGACTTGTAACTTAAAATTCAACTTGGAGTTATTCTTATCTTTTTTTGGACTAATATAAAAATGAGACAGTGTGTAAGCATTCATATTGGACAGGCGGGATGCCAGATTGGTGAGAAGTGTTGGCAGCTTTTCAGCCTTGAGCATGGAATCGACGAGGAAGGAAACGTTATTCCAAAGACACCAGATTCCCTGAAGGGAGTCGGGACTTGTCCACCTTTTATGAAATATCACAAACGGGAAAACATGTTCCCAGATGCCTCTTTCTAGATCTAGAGCCCTCTGTTGTAGATGGAATTCGAACAGGACCCTACCGAAAGCTTTTTAATCCTAACTCCATAGTTCATGGGCGAGAAGATGCCGCAAATAACTTTGCAAGAGGTCATTACACCGTGGGCCAAGAGTTTTTCACAACAGCAATGGATAAGATACGACGAGCCGTCTCGAATTGCGACTCCATTCAAGGATTCCTCATCTACCATTCCTTTGGAGGTGGAACCGGCTCTGGATTTACGAGTCTTTTATCTGAACACATTCAAGATGAGTACCGACGAAAGTGCTCGCTGAACTTCACGGTCTATCCCTCTCCCCGAGTCTCAACTGCTGTTGTGGAACCCTACAACACCATATTTGGCACTCATTTCACAATGGACACAATGAACTGCTCCTTTCTGGTTGGAAATGAGGCCATTTACGACATATGTCTAAACAAACTGGACGTTCAGCGTCCTACATATGTGGATTTGAATCGTCTCATCGCTCAAGTCACCTCCTCTGTAACGGCATCTCTTCGTTTTGAAGGCTCGCTCAATATGGATTTGAATGAGTTTCAAACAAATTTGGTCCCCTTTCCCCGCCTTCACTTTCCCCTTGTCTCCTTTGCCCCCGTTACTAATTCTACTCAGTTTGGACAGGAGACGCTGAGTGTGGATGAGCTCACAACCTCTTGCTTCTCCCCGACATCGCAAATGGTCAAGTGCAATGCCACCAAAGGAAAGTATATGGCATGTTGCCTTCTGTATAGAGGGGATGTTGTTCCAAAGGAGGTCAACTCTGCTATTCAACACCTTAAAAATTCAAAGAAGATCAAGTTTGTAGACTGGTGTCCGACTGGGTTTAAAGTTGGACTTAATCAGAATCCCATGAGGGCAATTCCTGATAGTAGTCTGGCGGAATGTCCCAAGTCTGCTTGCATGCTGGCAAATACAACCTCTATGGCCGAGGCCTGGAGTAGAATTGGATCTAAATTTGATCTTCTCTTTTCCAAGAGAGCATTTGTACATTGGTATACTGGAGAGGGAATGGACGAGGATGAGTTCGTAGAGGCAAGGGAAAATATTGCTACCTTGGAGAGGGACTATCAAGAGGTCAGTGGAGACACTCAAGGAGAAACCTCTCTGGTTCATCAGGACACTTACATGGATCAGCCCTTTATTGAAAGTGTTTACTAGTGAGATATGCTCACAAATTTTATCTCAAATTTTAGACCACCCTAAACATAGATATTAAAATTTGTATATGACCTACAGTATTATAACGATAATTTATCAACCAAATTTGAAATGATAACATCAGTAAAGTGTATTCTTTTAATAAACGACCATAATCAATTGTGATTGAAGTCTATAATCATTATTTTCATTTTATTACGATCTAAATGTAAAACGGTTCGTTGATTGTTCATTCCTTGAACGTTCGTATTTGTAAAGGTGTTCGCAATGAATTCATTTTGACATTATATGTATCGGGAATTGCATGATTTTTGAATTGAAAGTATTGCTTGTTTAATTAACAAAAGAAATTGCAAAGTATTATTACTAACCTACAAAATTCCAAATTACACAATCTCCTTATAAGGACAGCATCATTTAAAACACATTTCTCTAATATCATATTTTATTTATTTAATTTCATATGTATTATCAATCAATATTCGTTGCTAAACAAAGAAATGAAAAGTATCAATTGAATCAAATCCCTACTTTTAATTAGATAGAAGATTGTGGTTGATGTTGCTAGGCTAAATAAATAATAATAGCTTATTCGATCACCATACAATATAGCTTGCTTATCAACTGCATTTATTATTAATAGGTCCCCTCCCCCTCTTAAATATTGCCAAGTCATCCATCATGCCATAAAAATCCCATAAAATCTCAACAAACGTTATGTTAATGACATGTCTAGTTTTTGAGTCTTCTTTTTCTTTATTTGAGCTCCAAGCATGCAAATAAAATGACTAAATAAACCAATTCTAATCGTTCCCTAAAAACAAAAGCTCAAAAAAGCGTGATACATCCAAAGAATATTGGTTTCATAACTTTATCGAGGCAGTCAACGATTCTCTATTTCATTTATAGATGAACTTATGTTAGTTGCAACATACATTGTTTTTAAAATCTCTGATAGTTCATTAATCTGTAATTCTATGAAACGACCAATATAATAACTGGATATACACTCAAGTAAATGAAAATCATGAAATATATGCAGAGTATTAGAAACCATATTAATGATACTTTGATTATGAATTATTATGTATGAATACTAATTTCAAAATTAAAATGCGCATCACAAACCCCTCCCTGAACTATTTGAAAATATATTTCTTTGATAAAAAATAAGTCAAGATAAAAATGAAATTACTTTTTGGCTTAGTGTTGAGTGAAACATATAAATGTGGTTTCTTAGTTTATAAATGAATCAATATTATGAATGCTATATGTTTGATAAATAGCTTAAATTACTGCTGTTTTGGGTTGAAACTGATTTTCAATTACAATTTTTCTTGGTTAATTAATGACTTTATATATCATACATATTATTAAATTGTGTGATTGCCACAACATCCCAAAAAAATTATTTTGGTTTATAATTTCTTACAAAAAATAAAGTGATTCACATTTTTCTATTTTGTATTTTTAATTACTCGCATTCACAGAATTGAGTTGTTTGGATGAAATAATGACCCTCCAAGCTCTCGAATCCTTTCAGACCCATAAAAGTGATTCAGAAGTACTTGTTTGAAACTGCCATTCAAAAGTGGATTGAAATATTGAGTTGGTAGTTATAGATATTCACATTAAGTTGCAAATATTTTCTTTAGTAAGGGTTGCGCCCAATAAATCGTTGCAGGATTTTCCCTTCCTAGGAGTTCGATTTTTTTAATTTTTCTCCGAGTTTACATTTATTTTTTTCAAAAAAATAAAGATAATCCTTCAACATGCAATACTTCATAATAGGGTAAAGAAACACTTTGTAAAAAAGTTTCGGAGGGTTTGAATCACAAAAAATCAAATGTGTTTTGAAGTCAATTCAGAGGGACACAGTTTCACAAACAAAATCGAAATGAATAGCACCGTATGAGTATTTCAATCAATTAAAATAAAGATAAAAAATGTCATTTATTAACAGCTAAAGATAACAGTAACATAAGACTTCATGATCCTTTTTAGCAGATCATGTCATTATAATAAAATGATGGCTAATGGTTTCTATATAGTATATTCAAGATCTTAAGGAGTGCAACCAATAGCGATACGATAGGATATCTTTGTAAACTTCCGATATAAATATTGCAAGGATCATTTATTTCATGGTATTAGTTTTAAAATTGTTTGATTTGCAGCTGTAAAAATCATAGAGATATAAAGAATAGAGACTTATTCTTCAGAGAAATACTCATATTGTCCATATAAAACAATCTTTCTATCTCCATGATCAGCTTACGATGACTTAGTACATAATGACTTTGTTTATTTGGGCACAGAATACCAGCTGAACGATCTTTCTCTGCTATTGAGGGAATAAGCTCTCTATATCTTTATATCTCTATGGTGAAAATAAATTATCTTTTGAGCTATTTGAACAAAACTATAAAAATGGATCAAGAAATAGAAAATGTATACAAATATACATTTTGAATGACCCTTCTGTTTGTTGGCCACTGGTATTTGTAGTTATCTCAGGCGTTTCCCGGAGTGACAAGAATATTTATGCATGAACGTAACACGGGATTTACATATCAAAGTAGAGGGTAATCTCAGCTTTCTATTAATTAATAATCAATGCATTTATAAGCAGAAATATAATCATATACATACCATACATGTACTTATTCCTTGTAGGCGCAATGAGTAAACCAATACCATTGAGAAGGAGGACTTGTTTGTGTATGTACAAAGGCGTGAAAGGGGAGAGAGGAAGG
>CP045900.1:3543708-3563700 GCA_013387185.1 Caligus rogercresseyi | reverse complement strand
TGACAATAAAAGGAACTTCATTATTCTAATATGGTAGGGTGATTTCCGTAAACACACCATGGGCTCCATAGAGTGACTTTAAATCTTCCGTTTATTAATGTAGATAAAAATGAATCCAATCCATAATAGAAAACATATACTTTTTGTATACATACACTAGAAAAAAAACTTCATTATATTGGGTTTTACCGCAACTGTTCAAGAGGTGTTTATTTGGTTTTTATATTTTAAATGCGTTTATTTTTTAAATATCAATTTTAGTATTACATTTTTTATTACATTATTCTTTATTTATTAAATTTTATTAAAATTGCTTTTGTAGGAAAAAATATACCTTTCATAACCGAAAAAACAAACCCATTTAATATATATATATATTTATAGATTGCATATGAAGTGGAATCGGACTCTGTACAATAGCTAATATATATACATATAGGTATAGAACCAAAGAAATACAAAAAAATTGAAAAAACCCAAATTGATATACCTTCACCAGCAACTTTGTCCACCAGAACGTAAGAATCCTACTTTATAAGTAAAGCACACTCGCCACCACGAAACTTTAAAAAAACTCGTCATAGTGAGCCTTACCAAAGGTTAATTTATACTTTCATATGGTTTAATAATAATAATTGTAAGATAAGAGTGATGAACCTTCAATGTATCCTATTCGGCAAAAAAACCCATTTCTCTGAGAGTTATGATGACGGGGGCCAAAGCAATTTATTTTTTATGAGTCCCGCAGTGCTCTAAGCTCCAAGCTCAAGGGGTCATCATCATCGTCTATAATGATTGCGACTTATAGAATGAATGCGTAGGGCAGAGACGGCCAGGAATAAGAAGAAGGAAAAAGGTATATAGTTTGAGTAGTTAAAGAAGCCCTTATTTGACGAATTGCGTTTCAAAGGGATATAAAGAGAAGCAACAACAATAATAAAGGCAGGAATAAACGCAACAATAAGAAAAACAATGGTAATTGTGAGGAAGAGAAATAAAAAATAAAAGAGTCAAAATAATAATAATAATACCCTGATTATTACAGGTGAGCCGTCAATCGCTCTCTTCTTCTTCTTTGGATTATTTCTCCAAATCATTAAATGGAGAAAAACTCTAATAACAACAATAAGAAAAAGAATAATCAATGCTTTCAAGAACCCTTTTTTAAACCTATACTCTGTGTGTGTGTGATTGTATATATCCCCCCCTTTCGTTTCATTTCATGTAAAACCGTTAAAGGACCTTGCCTTGAAGGCTTGCCGTAGCGAATTCATGAGCTCACGACTTTGAATCTTGTATATATGTATATATAATATATATATATCACGGTCAGTGACATGAAATCCATTGAGCACCTAATGCTATTATATATTTTTTTTTGAAAAATGTTGAGCATTTTTAACACACATAAATATATATATAAGTATAAAAAGAAAGGTGAAAAAAATTACATGATATAAAGATATATGTATTTTTTTCTTCTTCTCTTGTAATAAATGGTAATCCTGAATCTAAGTGTATAGCAGCTAATACATACATACATATATATTCCCTGGCTATAAATATCTATATCTAAGCTGGATTTATTTTTTATACCCTCTTGAGTACATACTATATGCGTGTTGTCCCTAGACTCTGAGGTCCTGTAATGCTTCTTTACAATTCAAAAAGTTGTAGGTACGAAATAAGAGGAATCTAGTGAATGAAATAAATATATGTATAGAGGGAATAATCATGTGAAGTCAACTGTGAAGAGTTTATTTTTTCTGAGAAAAAAGGGACTTATATGTTTATGAGTTATTTATGGATATCGATATGAAATATGGATGTTGCATTTTGAACTTGTTTGATTTCATTATAATTTTATGGTTTATTCAGTATGCAAATTGATGAATGCTATATTGACTAGAAAACATGGGTTTGTTTGTGTTTTTTTTGTTTGAGGGTAGGATCTGAGAGTACGAATTGAGGTCGTCGAATCTTATATCGAAGGCGGTCTCGAATGAACGCTCTTAGCCCATTCCCTATAACATACAATCGCTTAACCATGTTGTTTACTCCGGATCAAAGAGTACAAATTGAGGTCGAGTCTTGGATCCAAGGAAGAATTGAATGAACGACCTCAGCTCAGTTCCCTTTAACATACAGTTACTTAAACGTGCTGCTTACTCATTCTACCTCGGGAAGCCAAGTTGGTAATCAATATTAAAAATGTTTGTATGTGTAAGAGCTTAATTTTTGCAAACTTGATCAGTTGATCATATTGAGGAAGGCTTAAGGAATTATATTGATATTATAATTTAAAAACGAATTTCATACGGCCTTAAGAACGATGAATTATTGATCTCTCTCTCTCTCTCTATATATATAATCCTTATATAATATTAATATATATTAATCAGCTCAATCAATATCTTAAGGAAATATCAATTATAAAAAAGGATAATGATATAAAAATCATAATTTTCTCTAGGAAATACTTTTTGAATGATTATGCTAAAACAAATTGTGATTTATATGATATAGATTAATTTTATTACAACCATGCTTCCTTTCATTTGCTCATCAAAGATGTATGTATAAATAAACATCTTTAAATAATTTAATAAAACTTATTTATCACGATATGGTTACGATTTCTTCAAATGCTAATTTTATATTTGCATTTACAAAACTTGATACATGGTCATTACCGATTTAATTTCAAGTCAACGTTAAATAGTGTCCTTTTAAATTAGAAAAAATTTCAAAACTTACTAAAATATTAATCATCCAGAAATGTTATCTCATTGATTCAAGTTGAATGAGTAATAGAACAAAGAATCTGCTCGTAAATATTTTTACAAATTACTCTATTGAGAGACTCTGCCAGAAACAAACAAGTTTACAAACAAACATTTAATCCACTTCTCTGCCCACAACCTTTTACGACCTTCTTCTTTTGTTGTTTGACAATTGTTTATCTCATAACACCAAATTACAATTCAGTTTTTTTGTTGTCGTTTTACGATGAACTCAACTATTTAAAGGACTTTTTAACTTAAGACGAAAATCAGGGGGAAATCAAAATTCTTAAATATTTGGGTCGATTCATTCATTTTTTTTCATAGCAGCTTCCGCTGACATGTAATATGTAATCATAAAAATTCCTATCTTCAAAAGCTTTTACTTCTCTCATTCATAAGTTTTTGAGGCATACTTCCTTCAAATTGAATATTTGTTTTCCTTTTACGCTCTTGTCAAAACACAAACATAAAAATTAATTAAGAGTTGTTTATATAACCAAATGGTTGTCTCAGCTGTTAGGCTATTAAAATTGTTTATTTTAGGATGGTCGTGTTTTATAATCTGATTTTTAACGGTTTTGAAGAAGGAAATGCATTTTGAAAGTGATTGTAGACTAGTATGTAGTACCGACATTAAAGATTAAATCTATGACACACCTTAGTATATATAAATAAAATAAACGTATGTTTGCAAGATAAATATATAGTTTATACCAACAACTTTGAAAATTAAGTAAATATACCATAATGAGCAACGTTAGATGTCCATGTATACTACAAATATCCATGTATTTTGTATATATTACACTTACATTATATAAATTAAAGATAATCTATTACAAATATAAAAAAGAATAAACGAATCGTGTTTCATATTTGAAATATATATATATATATACAACAAACCTAGCTTTTAGTAAATAAACCATAATAAACAACGTTAGATGGTCGATGTGTACTACAAATATCCATGTATTTTGGTATATATTACAATTATACTTCTTTAATAAGCTCTTGACCTATCATAGTTTAGCGTCCAATATATATATATATATTGTTATTTTCGATATTCTTTATTTTTTTTGTAAGTAAGTAGCCGACTTATTCCTAATATATGAACGCTAAATGGTTTAAGAAGTCTGCAAAAGGATTAAACATACCATCTTTTCCCCAAGATCAAGATCCAACCTCTATACCCTTCATATATTAGTTACTACACGGTCGAAACATGATATAACGATGAAATCATTAATTGATATAAATCATTTCATTCATTTCATTTCTCCATATAAAAGTCGTTAAATACTTTTAAAAAAATATTGATTTGGAAGTCCCTTAGTTTGGACCACATATTTATATCGATTTCTCTCCTTTTTCCATATCATATCTGAGTCGTAATTGATGTTCAAATGAATACATAATATACGTTCATATATATCAATCACTTTTTTGTATGTTCGTTAGCGGTTTTTCAATACTCATATTTTACACATAGAACAAAAATGTCTCGCTTTTAATGTAGTATATATTTTTTTGAAAATAGGGGCAATAAAAAAGGGGGCGGATGTTATTAAGGGGCTCGTGTCGCTTGCTCCAAAGCATCTATATTTTTATTATTTTTGTAATATTATCTTATTATGCATATAAAAACTGCATTTTTATGGCATCAAAAAAAGATCTATAAAAAGAAGAAGAAAGAAAAAAAATAACAAGTTGAAAGAAAGAAAAAAAAATGCTCAAGAAAAATCGTTAAAAATATATATCCTTAAAATAACAACATGAAGTATAAAAAAAATCTTTCTCTCTCTCTCAATGATCATCATTATATTGAGTTGGCTTTTTTGGAGGGAAAAAGCTGGATTGCCTCATTTTCTTGTCTCTCAATTATAGGTTTTCAAGTCTTCAAAAAATATAATTTGTGTGTGTGATTTTCGAGGGCAAACTAAATGATTCTTTTTTGTGCTTTTTCATCTGTTTTGTTCTTGGAAGGGAGGCTTCCTTCATGATAAATACAATTTATTATGTATTAAAAATGCACTCAGAGTGGCAGAAATGCTTTATTTTAAGAATGCTTTCAAAAAATAATTATTTTAAAGATTGAATAAGCTTATCAACACTCCTTACGATCCATTTGCATCGGCACGCTACTCCTCTATCACGATTAAGATCCAAGTGGACCCAAGTTTTGCCTGCACTATATATATATATATATTAATGTATATTATATATATATATATATATATATATATCATCATTGCGTCAATTGATTTTTCAATCTACTGCTGTATTTCTCTTTCTATCTCAGGTGGTAAAACGGTACACCATAGGTACAACATACTGTATGTCGTTAAAGGAAGAAGGTCGGAATTAGAAGGAAATCGTCAATGGCAAATAGGTCGAAATATGAGCTACTAAAGATAATCACAAATATAATATAATATCTACTGTGTTTTTTGCTTTATTGTAATTTTTTTAGTATTATTTCAGTTGCAAATATGCTATTGTACAGTAAAAAGGGTGTATTAAAAGTATATATTTAATAACTAAGGGAAATAACAAATACTTTGTGTGTGATTATAAGTATGAATATTCTGAGTTGATGTTCCCACAGCAATGATGGCCCTGCTAGCATATGAATCTGTTAGGGATCATAATATTTGAGAGCAGACGGGCACTAAACCAACACTCTTAATTGTAACCAGAAGCATAACTTTTTGCCAATCACCAGAAGAGAGAGGAAGTTTTGCATCCGCAGTTCTTGGGGTTGGAGTACCTTCTCAGATGCAAGAATAGCCGCTGGAGTACTCGCCTCTATGGCTTCCTTCTAGTCCCAGACTTGTTGATTTGTCGTTCATTTGTTATCGTTCGCGAACGATGAACGCGAACGACGAAAATTTTGACGAACGACGAACAAAGGATTTCTATCGTTTGTCGTTCATTTTTGGCGCCACAAAAACGGACAAAGATCACTTTTTTCAGAATGGTGAGAAACAATATCTTTAAAAAAACGTCGTCTATTTTTTCAGAATGTCGATCGACATACGAACGGTGAATGATTCAATTTAAAACGAACGATAAATGACGAAGGATAACTTTTGGTGAAACGACAAACGAACGAGGAACGATGAACGACAATTATTCGCGACAGTCAACATGTCTGATATATATATATATATATATATAATACACACACATATATATATATATAACATATATTATATATATATATATATATATATATATATATATATATATATATATATATATATATATATATATATATATATATATATATATATATATATATATATATATATAAGAATACATATTTTCCATGAATTGATACACCAGTAATGTTTAAACAAATTAAATCGCTCAAACTACCCAGTGATTTGTTATTATTAATACTATTATTCACTACCATTTTCTTTCAACCATTCACGCACAATAAAATGACCCCCGAGTGGAGCCATGCTATAATCAGCATGGATATCCTTCATTTGCCATGCCTTCGGATTTCTATCTGACAATCATCAATCAAAATATGTATAAGTGAATGAAAATATTTTCATGGGGCAACTAACAACTAATTGCAGCGAACATAATTAAATTATTGAGCCTCGTGAGCCCTCTACATAAGCATATCCTAAAGGCAAAAAAAAAACACTCTTAAGCATAATATGCATCCATAATGCGCATCAACAAAGGAATGGAAAATATTATGTTCGTTAGTTATATATAAATATGTGCATCAATGGAAGCTAGAAAATGGGAGTGAATAATGCTCATTCAATCGTAAATGCTTCTCGTTTCTTATTTTATTAATGAATATAATTAATAATTTTTTTCATTGGACATTGCAATGTTAATATCAACGTTTAATTAATATAAGAGCAACAAAAGAGTTATTTTAATTTTTAATATCTCAATTTTTTTTGTACCTTCATACAACATTTATTCTTGAATGTTACCAAACATCAAAAAAACTTAATCATTACACGCACAAACATAAAATTTTACAAAAAAATAAAACAAAACAAACAAAATCAAAACTCATCAACAATTCTATTTACATATTTAAAAACATTTTTCGATAGGGGGATTTTATGCTTCTTAATTTATAAAGTAAAATCTGTATTTTAGTTACAATACATTTATTTCCGTGCTATCAGGGCCATTGTAAATAAAACAAATTCCTTTCGTGGTATCTCAATATTGGTAAAAGATTATTCATATCTATTACAAAATGATTATGTTATATATATGTATATATATATAATAATAATAATCATTTTTTGTTATGACAAATGCACATTTAGCCAACATATATTTAAAAAATTACTTTTTTAATCTCTTATATCATTTAAATGTCGATATAAACATTGAAATGACAAATAAAATTTTATTATTAATTATATTGTAAATATATATATTTTTTAAAGGTCTTATTATAACTGTAGTATAAAATATACAATAATAAATAAAATATAGGTAAAATTGTGTACATGGTACATAAATAAACATATAGTTTAAAATGTAAATATTTCGATATTATATATTCATAAATAATGGTTGGAGTATTATAAAAATCCTAATTCTTATATATACCTATAAAGTACGTAAGTAATATTTTTTTACACATTTGGTTTGCTGGAATTGCATTTTGTTGTTTATCAATAAGCATTTTTTTTATTGTTTGTAAGCTTCATAAATATATATTCATACCAGATATTTTAGTCAATCCCTGATGAAATGCTTCAAAAGTATTCTATATATATTCAATAATCAAATCCTTCTAGCCTCAAGGTCAAATCAAGACATAATCTATTTTTGTTTATGAATGTAATGTAAAATATCTTTGGAATATTCATGGATAGGTCAATGTTCTTCTTGTTTCTCGATTTGGAAATCTATTATATATATATATATATATATTATAGGCAAAACTGAATGTATTGGCATTGATTACTTATCATGCCTTAGGCTTCTGGACAATTGGCCCTTATGGGAAATATCTGCTCCAAATAAATGTATTGACGTTTATAAACGTTGAAATTGCATTCCTTTTTTAAAGTTTTTTAGATGCAGTAAATGTATATTTTAATCATTCTTTGATAAATGGCTTCAAAGATATATCTTAGAATCAAATCTACGTAGCTTAAAGGAAAACATAAATACTAAATATATTTTTGTACATGCCACAATTTTTCTATCCTTAGAAGTTCAACTATCAAAAAATAAAAAAAACACTATGGAACAAACACCTTCATCCGAATATTTTCATCTTTCATATAAATGTATAGCCTCTTACGTGCTTTACTGCTTAGATCAAAACAATCTTAAGCCTACAACTATCGATGAAGAAATCATCTACCAATGTTGACACATTCGATGACACCGCAATCAATATATTTATGAACTCATAGCTTTTCAGAGCCAAACAAATTCCTTAAATTCCTCTACTCATTCAAAACACGTGACAAACAAATAGCCACCACCTCTGGATAAACAATGAAAACAAACAAACATTTGTTATGTTATTACCGCTGTTGTGGGACTACTTTATATTGAGACTTCGTAGAACATAATAATAATAAAAAACACGTTAAACAATAATAAAATAACAATTTATAAAAGATTTTATAGATGTGTTATTTTTGAGTTAGTCTCTCTTAGAAATGAAGTAATTTCTCTTTGTCATGGTTATACTGTAACATATATATATATACGTGTATGTACGAGCTTTACTACTTATTATTCCCGTTTTTATTCGAAAAAACGTCCTCATAAAAAATTATCCAGGTAAAACCTAATTTTCAAAACCTTCCTATTTTTTTAAGGGGGAAAAAAAGAAAATTCCTTGCATATAATATAAGAATGTTTTCCTTCGTTATTTAGGGCTTTTATCTTCCTTGTGATTAAGGACGTCTTCCCCCGCCTCCTTCGTCTTCAAAACACCCCAGTTTGCAGTCGAATATTCAAAAATAATAAAAGGATATTATACGAAGTAGAAAAATCCCTTTTGTTTTAATCATAATGATTTCTCCTCCTGATGCCTTCATTTAAGTATCAGGTCTCCTACCCCTGAGCGAGCCGACTCCCTTTGGCCCCTATGAGTAGTCTCATTGCTTGTTTTTATCACCGATAATTGCAGGCTGTTTGTGTAAAAAAAAAAAAAAGGTTATATAGGATTTGGAAGAAAAACGAAGAGAAGAATAAGAATAAAAAACGATATAAAATTCGGGGAACCTCTTTTATATACTTTTTTGTTGTTGTTGTTTAAATGAAGAAAAAGAGAAGAAGAATAAAATAAAGCACTTCCCAAATCAACTATGGAGGAGGGGATTTCTTTCTTCCTTACTATTATTATTGCTTTCCTTGCCCTTCCTATGTACAAACATGGTCATGGTGGGTCTTCTTTTATGAAAGAAAGAAGAAGAAAAAATGGATTGATTGTTGTCCGGGGGGCATTTATATTGTTGGTTGTTTGTGTGTGTGTGGTGATGTTTGTGGGAAAATATATGGAGCTATGTGAAAAGAAGTTGTCAATGCATCTTCCAGAATTTTTTTTCTGTGAAGTCCACAATACAAAAAAGAAATCGCCATTTTGGATGTATCAATGACGTCATCATATAATAGTTGTTGTAAAACGTATCATTACAGTTATTATTTACATATTATACATTCATTGTAGGTTGATAGTTATTTTTGAGACTTTTGAGATTTAATTAATGTAATAATATCATATGCAAGTGAATAGAAATCGGCATTTGAAATGGTTTGATGAGGTCAATGTTTGTCAATTGTTCAAAAATGTATCATGACTTTGGAGCTTTTAGGCCTTTCAACCCCATTTAAGGGCTGATAAATGCATCTTTATATTTTAATGGCTTGAATTTAATACTATAATTTATAATACACTGACTTTTTTGCATGTATCAATGACGTAATGCTTTTATAATTGTAAGAAAGTATATACACATGATTTGGATTTTTGGCAATGTATGAACTCATTTTTGGATTATAGCTTATTATACCTTTTCTCTGTGGCTCCGAATGAGCAAAGACATCGCCACTGGAACACATCAATGACCACAGTTCTTATGAAATATATGTATCATGAATAGGATTTTTTAATCTTATACACTCATTTATGGAAAATCGTTAGAAGATAGCAAGAGCTATTTTAAAGTATCATGGGGATAAAATGAGAGCCTTCCGAAAAATGCAAGGACTTTGAAATATCAAGCCATGAGATCACTAAGTATGAAGAGAGTTCTTTATAGAAAAATCATTTTGTTACAACTTATACACAAATATAATAATACTTATTAGATTACGCTTTTTCAAACCTATTTAAATCTTACATAATTTCCCTATCACGCCTAATTTAGGCTTAACAGTAACCTCCATGGATTCTCCTTTAATAGTCTTAGTTTAATGACACAATAAATGCATTTTCCTGTCCTCTGAAGACATTTTTAAAGCCCCGTTTTATAACATTTATATTCATCCCTTCCTTGACATTTTCACTCTGATCACTCTGAATCATTCCCTCCATATATATGTAATTATTTATGCGACAGAGAAGACTGAGGGACAGGGGCTTGTGATTGTTTCCTCAGAGGTCTGTCTTGTCCGAATGAGAGGAGGCGGTGACTCAAACCACACAGCCATCTGTTGAGTTTTCTATTTATATATAAAATATATATAACAAAACAATCATAAACAAAGAGGGGAATGGAATAATATGGATGACAAGGGATCTGTATTATTTATCATAAATGCAGATTGATGAAAGAATATGGGGGGGGGGGGGGGGGGGTAAATATATAGAGAAAAACCGATGTGGGATACGCATACTCATACAATATATCCTCCGTGGAACAATTGCTTGTTTATCCAAGTCTCTTTGATTGCCTGAAATGTAAATAAATCAATTCATCATATTTTTTATATTGATTCGAATTGCATTCTGGAGTGTTTATTATTAATTAAAACAACAAGGATGTCTATCTGGCTGACTGGGGTTTCGAATCGTGACCCCATCACCTTTCTATACGATCCAGAATATATATAACCATTGAATCAGTAAGGATATTTTTTGTTTTGGAGTGAACGGTCAATCTTTGAAAAGCATGAAATATTTGGGTCTTCTGTATATTTGAAGTATAATTATTTCGCAAATTAGAGATTATGATGTCCCAGAGATTTGCTCGATATGTTTTCTTATTGGAACTCTTAAGTTGAGAAACCTCTGATTATAACAAAAAGTATATATAAATGAAATTTATATTTATGAAGCAATCTTCTTTAAAATTACATTATTATTTTTTGTTGTACCGACGTACAACAAACTTTATTTCTGTGTTAATTCAGCTCAAACATTATAAGGATATAAGACATATATGTGTGTATACATATTCATATATATTTATGAAGCAATCTTCTTTTCAAAATTACATTATTGATATATAACCCGTATAAGGCAAAATTGAAGGATTTAACATTTTTTTACCTTTAATTATCATATTATATATAGTTTTTGTCTCCAAATAGCCGAACTTGATTTTTTTTATCTCAAAAGTTCAAATAAACGGAACTTTTTCCATAAATCAAGTTAGCTGTTATTTATGTAAACTAGTCATTAATTTGATATTTTTTTGCCTATCTTTTATAATTACTCATTTCCTTTATTAATCTTTTTTTTAAACATAATATACATTTCAATGACTTTGAGCTAATGAGTTGATGAGTATCTCATCTTTTTAATCAAATATTTTTTTAGTACGCAAATTTAATTTGGGAAGTTATTGAATACATCTTAAGTGATCAAATATATTTTGGGTATAGCTAGATTCTCTGTTATTAAATATACTCTCAGTTTCATCAATAGCCACAACACATACTGTTACGATAGATTACTTCTAGTTGTAAATAAATATATGTAGCACACCATGGGATGAATATGTGGATAAAACGCTACTTTCTATATTAGACCATAAAATTTGTTCATACGATCTGCAAGGTTTAAAATCTATAGATAATCGATTAGAGCAGCAATACTCAACCCGCGGCTCGCGAGCCGCATGCGGCTCCTTTAAGACAAGTTGCAGCTCTTTTAACTCCCACTGAAAATTTATTACGGCTGGACTTTAATATTTTAAATATATTCGTTCCTTCGTCACTCTGAAAGTGGCGACGTTTTTTTAAGAAAAGAATAATAAAAACGTCATCACTTTCTTTTATAAAATTTAAAAAATTCATAGCAAAATTATTGTCTAAAAAAACGTCATCACTTTTAGCATAATGAAGGAACGATATATTAAAGTCCCGGCCCGGCTCCCGCCGAAAAAAAGTGTCCCGGTCGTTTCCTGATTATTACATAATGCGGTGTTATTACAATATTACAAAAATATTTTTTCGTCAAAGTGGCTCCCGATTAGGACAAGGTTGAGTACCGCTGGATTAGAGTTTGTTTATTATAAGCATAATTTATGTGTTTTATAATCTCAGTCAATAAGAAAAAGCCAGAAATGATCGTATAAAGAAGTGGTTTTATTGTTTTTTGTTGTAATAATTATAATCTTTTATTTTGAAAACACAATTAATGTTAGCTTTGTGTTGAGCCATTATTAGATGAAAGCTACCAACGACCAAAACCCTTTTACTAGCCATTTATACACACACACACGTATATAATGTCAAACATTTTTATATAAATATGACGTGTAAGAGCACCACGCCATTGTTATCGGAAGGGGTGATACACTCCCTATAAAAAACGTATAAAAATATTTATGATATTTACATATTATTGAATTCGACAGCGAGGAATAAAATCAATTTAAATACGTAACTATATATATTCAATAAAAGAAGTGTGGCCATCATAATGGATGTAATACTCCAATACACACACACACACATATATTGTACATATTATATATGTTCCTGCGACTGTCAATGCTCACATATTTAACACGAAATGAATGTATAAAGAGGGGATGAGAGTTAGAAAAAGCTTTTGGGTGGTTTTAAAATGTCAAAGTATGGACAAGTTAAATTCTTAACACAGTATATAACTGACAAAAAATTAAGCCTTCCAACATTGGAGAGACATTCAAAATCCACTTCAACACTTTTGCAAGATCCAAAAAGGTATTACAAACAAATATAAAAAAAACACCATTGAATTACTTTTTTACCAAAACAGTTTTTATCTAGATAAATAATTTCAAGTAGCTTGATCATTGATTAATTTTCCAAATTTTGTGTTATTTGGTCCTTAAGCATCAAATTTTATTACATAATATCACTATATTATCCGGTCAAAAACCTGTATTTCCTCGCTATATATTTTTTCTTACAATGAATTATAGAGAGCCAATATCAGTGAGGCGGCATCTAGGAGTCCTGACGTACGACTTCATTCTCAGATCCTAGTAAACAGCAGTCTTTAGATTCAAACTGAACTCATTGCCCATTGAATTCATCAACGATATTGGGTTCTCTGCAATCTTGGCCCTGATGCCGTCGTCCAGAGATTTGGAGCTCTCACCTTCCTTAGCTCGAGAGGTCAACAAAAGTGACAGTCTTATTCACGTAATCATCAATGCGGACGGAGACGCCAATGGTCGCTGAAGCCTTTTCAAGAGTGAGTGACTCTCACTCAGAACATAGCTGATAAGTTTTCCCATGTTTGACTCCTGCATTTTTGCATCTATCTCAAAACTAGTCTTTCAAATTTATTCCTTTTGATAAAAAAACCCTATTAATAGCGGTAAATATAGTCTTAGTATATATACAGAGGCGGTCCTGGCGACTTTTACGCCCTGGGCGAACACTCCATTGGCGCCCCAACCCCTCCCTCACTGTTACAAATAACACTGATTACAAGCCGCATCCACATCCCGCTGCCGCTCGAGCAGCGCTAAGCTCCGGTACGGCGTCCAAAAGAAATAGAGATTGGGACGTGATCTGCACTGTGTGGAAACGCTCTCATTCTTTTCTTCTGCACACACAAACACCTGTATGACTGCAGCAAGTTGACGTAATGGTAGGGGCGCCCCAGCGACCAGTCATTAACTTGACTTGGAATTAGCAGTTTTAAACTGGAGTTTTTTTTGGAGGGCGCTCCCAAATAGATTGTGTCCTGGGCAGTCGCCCACATTGCCCATTGCAAAAGCCGGCCCTGTTTTATATATATATATATATATATATATACAGGCTTTGCCGGTAAATTGGGACTGTTTTCAGGGTTAAATTAAGTTACGTTTGTTCGAATTTGGCGCCAATTCCTACACCATTGGAATCAGCTGAACAATTCTCTTTCGTTTAACACTACTTGAGTTACTGTGGTGGAGTGAGAGCCATGGAGCAAGGGAAAAGGTCTGCCAGCATCGTTCCTGCCCGTGCCGGACGCGCACTTCAGAGATCATCAAGGCCACCAAGCTCCCAAGTCGCAGTCTCCAGGATCTTAAAGGCCTTCAAGGAGGAGGGCAAGAAGCAGAGGAAGGACCACAAGCAGGAAGTGGTGCCAAAAGGTCTCTCAGGTTCGTGGCTGGCCTGAGAGAGGTCAATTACGACAAATCCGATTATTCTGATGACCACCCTCGCTAAGAACCGTGGTGTGCATGTCTCCACCATCTCCAAGGCCATTAACAACAACCTGAGGATGAAGTCGTATGTCCGGAGGACTAGAAATCCCCTCACAGACAAGGCCAATGCCATCAGGGCTGAGAGGTGCCCAAGATGCTGAACCACCTAAAACATCAAGGTGCTTCTAAAGTGGTTGTTTTGTGGAAAAGAAGAAGTTCGTTTTTGAGGCCGAGATCAACAGGCAGAATTCCAGAGTGATTGCCTTTGAACCCTTTACTGTCCCTTCTGTTTTCAAGATGAAAAATCCGGCCGTTTGATGGTCTTTGGTGCCGTTGCCAGCGACGGCAGCATCATGACCCCCATTTCGTTGAGGCCGGCCTCAAGATCAACACTGTGGAGTACGTGCACATCTGGAGGAGGATATTTTCCCTTGGATAGATGATAAGTTTGGTCTGGACAATGTGGTGCTCGTCCAGGACTCTGCACATGCCATGGGTCCAAGACCACACAGACCTTGTTGGCCAGGAAAGTTCCCAATTTCGTGAAGGCTCAAAACTGCCTGGTAATAACCCAGATTTGAACCTTCTACATTATTTTCTCTAGGGCGTCCTTCAAGAAAAAGATCAACGAACACTCTCGTGGCAGCGATGACCACCTGAAGGCCTCCATCATCAAAAACTGCAAAAATCCTGCCAGTGATGTGGTGGCTACTGCTCGGAGGTTCAGGGCCAGAATCGAGGCTGTTATTGAGGCCAAAGAGGGGCATATAGCATAATATCAATATATGTTACCTTATTAAACTTCTGTTAAAATTTCATCCAAATATATTAATTAATAACCTATTACAGTCATTTTAGTTTTTCATTGTAACAGTCCCAATTTACCGGCATAAAGCCCTGTATATATACATATACATATATAAAGGACTTTTATATCTTTCCCATGGCCGGTCAATTAGATTCGGTTTATAATTGTTGTTTCTTTCAGCATGAGTATAATAATAATAACAATAATAATAATGTTGACTGAAAATTGAAAGTGATAAAATGATAAATTTACCTTTTTGTTATTATTACTTAGTATAATATTTTTAAACGCCCTCCCGCATCCAACGGCTTTTTATATTGAAGAAAGAAAGGAAAAATACGAGAGAGAGAATGGTACATGTGTGTACCTGTTATATATATATATATAATATATATATCTATAGATATATATATATATATATATATATATATATATATATATGCAACAACATGACCTAACGGACGTTGTCCTTATGTATTTTTATTATGTACTTTTAGTCGTAGTGGTTGCTGTATGTATTTGCGTTGATTCAAAGCCCAGGAGGGGTCATCAAAAATAGCCTCCCTTCCCTTGTGTATGAGAGAGAGAGCTTTATCCTCTATATATAGCAGTTCCTTCAAGTCCCCACCCCGGAATGGAACCAAAATAACACAATAATAAAATGCTGCTAACCTTGAAAATGTTTGCCCCTAAAAAAGAAAGAAAGACTAAAAGCAACTGTAAAGCTCTCGGCCTTACCGCCAAAGCAAAAATATAATAATCACAAAGCATCTTATGATTTATAAGGCCGGGTACAAAAAAAAAAGAAGATCCTTAAGACATTTTCTATTTTAGTACTTATCTATAATTCCCCTCCATCATTCTCTTGCAATCATAAAGCGATCATAGTTGCACTAGTTACTTCCACGCAGGAATGGAGTGGGAGAATTTATCCACCGGGAATATTATGCCTTCGCCGGCCTTATACAGGCCCAATATGTCATTAGGAGGCTGCCAATGGCCGTTTATGTTTCTTGAGGCCAGCAGCCCCCGGGAATAGGCCGGTACTCCCGGTAGCCACTCGCCCCTGCTTCCACGATTCATTCACTGTCCTTCTATAGGTCTTTTATTTACGACAAGTGTGACTTTTATATTGTTATTTTTAAATGAATTTATAAAATGATTTTTTTCAATTGTGATTGCACTTTTCGTTTCGTCGAAATGCCTTATTTATAGACCAATCTTTATTAATTTTGTTATAACTTCAAACCTTGTTTTTTAAGCTGAGCATTTATAGAAAAACTTATTACATTTGCAATAAATATACGCAAGTTATCTTATGCCAATTTAAATCTGTTATCAAGTGTTCTCCGTCAAAGATTTCCTCCAACAATTATAAATAGCTAGTAACGATTGAGTACGTTTTTACAACATGTCGTTTTATTTTCTATATCAGTTTGAGTTAGTAAAAGAAATTAGGAAATGGCGAAATGTTTGTCAATATACAGAAGTGATTTAACAAAACTTAGTATGTACACTTCAATTGTTTTCTTTTATTATAAAATATATGATATATATATTACTAACTGCAATTCAGTTTGTGCGAAATGAACTGTCAAGCATTTATCATCCACTTTTTGTTATAATATGATATTTAATGTTTTACATTTATATTTCATTTAATGTTTGTGGGCCACATACTTTTAGATGCAATATCAATAGTTAAAGATATGTATGCATTTTCCTCATATAGAAACCAAAATATCGCAGAAAAACAGCTTTGACGAAAATAACTCAGAACCATTTTTTTGGAACCTGCCGTCAGATACCTTACGTTGTATTTAGAGAATATCCAAAAGGAATCATTCACCTGAACGGATGCAGTGCGATCCATCTAACCTCTCAACGGCACTCTCCGATCTTTTGCAATAGTAATAAAATTATTTCAAGAAGAATATCAAAAAATAGGTCTATCTTACTTTCTATGTGTTTATGAAGTATTCCTTATCTATTACATATTTATATTAATTATAAGTTTTGAAAATTCAGGTCTGAAGGAATAAGTTAAAGTAAAATATTCGAAGCTCAATATTCTCTTCTATTAAAATTATTTTTAATTATTAACTAGAGAAGTTTGGGATGAAGATCTTATAAAAAATATATTGAAACATGAACATATAAAATCATTTCTTTAAAGTAATTTCATTTATAAAAGGGATACTTCTCCGCACTACATAAATTAAAGAAAAGAAAATACAAATAATTATTTTTATAATCTGTAATATTGAAAAGTACATTACAGGTTAAAGAAATACTTGGTTAGTCGAATGAAATCCCCAAGCATTTACTTATATTTAGCGAGGATGTGTATATTTTTACACGTTTATGGAACGTATCATTTCTATATTTAAATATCTATTTGTCCAAAAGAATGTAATTCTCTTGAACAGTATAGTCTATTCAAATGTATACGAATATCTTTAAAAAATAAGAGGTCAAGTGGTGATGGCAATCAGCATACCACCGCTAAAACACTTGGAGGACTCTGTGATGAAGAAGCTACTACTACCTATAGTAGTCCCAAGCGCTGAAAAAAGTACATATGAGTAGGGATGCATTTCCCCTTGGATGCCTGACTCCATGACAACTACTACTACTACTAAGTCCACCCCCTAGCAAATAAGCCATAAATAAACATGGCCTTGACCAGAAAAAAGGAACTTGGTATTTATTCCAATTTTTTTTCTTCTTCTTTCTTCCTTTAGTGATTGTCCCCCTCCCCCTGGAGTCAGTCAAATGATGGAAGTTTACAAGCTACTGCCTCTGTTGTGTGTGTAAAATAAAGATGTTTCTATTTTTAGGAGGGAAAATATTTTCAGAGTTTCAAGGACAAATAACACACAGGATACCAAAAATAACAACAATAAAATCAACTAGTGCTGCTTTGAAGTAGGATCCTAGGGGGAGCGAGTGTGTTGATGGTATTTACCTTGCCTAAATCCATGGCAAGGCAATAATAATAATAATGCTTACTGCATACTTGTCATTCACTGCATCTTGGAATGTGTTCCTATTGCCCATCCTCGTTGAAGTGAAGATAAAAAAATATGGAAATATATAAAAGATTGAAACACAACCAATAACTGGATTCCATAGAGATAAAAGATATAGAGAGCTTTCTCCCTTCATCTGTATTTTTGTGTCCAATATAAACAAAGTAATTTGATCTACGTCATCGTAAGCTGATCATAGAGATAGAATCTATCTCTATGATCAGCTTACGATGACGTAATACGCATTACTTTGTTTATACTGGACATAGAAAATACAGCTGAACGATGATGTTCTCTGCTATGAAGGGAATAAGCTCTCTATATCTTTATATCTCTATGCGGATAATCAGGTGACTCAATAATAGAAGGAGAGAAAAATACTCGTAAAGGCAGCTGATGTAAGACATATTATGTGGCTTTTAAAACGAACATAATGTGTATACCATCGACTATTCTAATAACTTGATGCCGAGGTGATTCAATAATAGAAGGCAGAAAAATATTCAACACGGAAACTGATGGAAGTAGTTAAAGTCTTAAATCCAAGTTTTAAGGAACAAAAAAAAAAAGAAATGGCAATTATGAACCAGTACGTTGTTATTTGTGTGAATTATATTTTATGAAAATAGAATGAAACATATATTGAAGGTTTTCATTATTTCAACTCGTTAGACTAAATTGTTTCTCTTGTCCACTATTCGTCGTCAAAAAGTCCTTAAGTTCAATGGTTTTTCTTTTCTTTGAGTATCAAGTTATTATATTGGTCGGTTGTTTATATATATATATATACAAATAAACAAAAATGAGTCCACCAAGTTAAAAGATAGATATGTGAAAAATTCAATTCAATAATTAATTGTAAAAATAAAGGTATTGTATTAACCTTGATTAAATGATTCATTCTTCTCCAAGTTCTATTTATATCCAACGATATGAAATCTTACCCAAAATAGCCATTCACCATACTTATATATATATACACATATATATGTATATATAATATATGCCAGACTTTGAAAATATCTTTTTCATTATTGACATAGAAAATACTCTCATATGTTATTGTGTCACTATAATACATAATATATTATGGGCATGTATCGATTATCTAATTAGAACAAATGTCCATGTGTCCGATTGAATTTCAGATTACAAATTCAGACTTTTTATATTTTTATGTTCATTGTTGTTGTTCATAAATATGCAAAATTGCCATTTTTATGTTGACTCTTTCCTACAAAAGTACTTGAAAGTGTTCATATTATGATTTTAAATAAGGAAGATAGATATAATACAGATTACTTAAATAATTTAATAATTTATATAAATCTATATAAAATATATCTTTCATTTAAACGTGTGTTGAATATGTTAAAAGGTTACATACATCAAAGATTTAACTCTTTACAATTAGAACCAATTCTAAAAAGATAGTTTTCTAACACTTTATACATTATTTGAGAGTAGTAATATGCAAAGATTTGATTATATATATGTAAACGGACTTTATAAGGTCTCTAAAGTCATATTAATGAATAATTTTTTGTTAAAATAATCAAGTCGCATCTCTTTCCTTTAAATTCGCTTCTTAGCTATCTGATAATGTCCGAATGAGCAAACCTAAAGTATTAATAGGGCATTTGAATGATTGACTATTTTGTAGTAGTATCATTACAAAATAATCAGCCAATGCTAATATCCGCAAGAAGACTGCCTTTTATCAGTATTAAAAGAATCTTTTTTGATCTGACGGGATATGCAATCCC
>CP045900.1:3503627-3543608 GCA_013387185.1 Caligus rogercresseyi | reverse complement strand
TAAAAAAAAACACGCCAAAAGTATAAGATAATCAGCTGATCCTCTTATTATGACTAGGTGGTGACCGGCTAAAAGGTTAATGAAAGCAAAAAAATAATGTTTGTGATTTAGAATAAAGCTTCATTTGTACATTCTTGGTGAATGACATTACAACATGTTGTGTTTTGATCATGTTTCAAACATGCGAATTAATATTATTATGATCATTTCGCATTTTGCTCTTGCAAATCATATATGTGTATGTAGATAATAGTAATAATAAGAATGATTATGATGGGCTTAGGCTTATTTTTTGGGCATCTGCGATGCACGCCATCTTATTATTATTATCATAATCGTGTTTGTTGTTTTTATATATATATTTTTCACCTCATATAAATTTTCCTTTAGTGTGTGTGTGTGTAACTGCATCTCTTAAGAGTTTTGATGTGTGCTCCACATATATGAGATGATGCCTCCTTCCATAACTTGAGTGTGTGTATGCCATGATTTTGGTTATGCAAACTCTATTTAAAAATGGACTCCCCAAATGTAATATAACTAAAATATATATCATTTATATTTTGGTTGTCAAAATATGTGTATGTTTATTTGTAAATATACAACATGTGTTTAGACGTATACACGAGGGGGCCTCAATTTGATGGTATGGCATACTTTTTGCTTCAAAAGGCCTTTAATGTGCTCTCAAATGCCCATGATTTTGATTAGTGTTTGTGAATGAGACATATATATATATACACACTGCCCCCCTAGCTCCCCCGATTTGATTCCTATGGACTATTTTTTGGGGCTACCTTGAGTGACACATCAACCGACTGGCTCACAACACCAAGGCCGCCCTGATCAACTCCATAACGAAAACAGGCCAGGAAGTTGGACAGGGCCCTGGGTGCCAAGGCCTGCTCCTCCTTCCGCGCCAGGATCCAACGCGTCATCGACGCAGAAGGCGGATGGATTAAATAAGCAGAACCTACACATCTGTACAAGCATTTTAATGAATAATAATAAAATTGAACTGAAATGAACGATTTTATGTGTATTTTAAGTTGAGAGAAGAAAAACACCGGATTTGATCTTACCACCCTGTATATATTGAGTTGTTATTATTTCCATTCTTTATAAAACGGGTCTTATACCTTAATTATTAATATAAGTAATTACTAAGTTTCTTAACTAATTAGTATAAATATGTTTATATATTTAAGTACCAGAAAGGGCATGAAATTATGTGATATTATGCAAAATGACCCATTAGAGGTTGATTTGAAATCTAAACAATCTGTAATTATGACATGTCTAAACCGAACACCTAGTGATTTATATTTAAAAACTTTAATATATAATACTAATTATGATACGCTGAACTCAATGTTCAGTTGGAGGTAGATTTATCATCATAAACTGCCATACTTATGGCTGGTTTGAATCTGAGGGTTTGGTTTGAAATCCTAATAATCTATAATTTAATATGATTCTTTTGGTTCTTCAAAATTTTCAAATATTTGTACATATTCCTTGGCTTCTTAAGTGTGAGATCTTCAAAATTAATCCAGTGTAACGATATATATGTAAAACTATATGATTTCTTAAACATGTAGATTCAACAAGCTTCATACAGAAAAATCCTTTTATTTAATCAACGAAATGTCATTTGAATGACTAAAAGATCTTGAAACTCTTAATCCATTAAGGAACCCTGAATCAACTTCCCATGCCGTAAACCCCCTTTCCAGCAAAACACATAACGAAACGTACTCCTTATCATAAACAAAGACATCAACATTATTTTAATATACAATTTACAAGCACATAATAATATGAACAATGCTTCAAACACAAGCAAGGCGTCTTAGACGGAAAGAAGAAAGGCAACAGTGCCCTGATAAGAGGCTTTTCATTGAATTAGCATACATAAAGCACACACACACACTAAAAGAAATAGACTCACACATACACAAAAAAGATGGCTATCAATATATGTATACTTCATAATGCTTTAACGAATAAAAATATGAAATATAAAGGTTTATATATACATAAGCAAGAGGTAATTGTGGGTGATGCAAGAATTAATCTTCTGATTATGAATAATGGTTCTTCATACGGCTTTGTATACAAAATCAGACGGTCCCATTAATCCCATCCCAATTAAAACATCATCATTATAATCCAATTTCTCCTACCATGTGATCAATTTGATGGGTAAAGGTAGAGGTCGAAGCACTGGAGGGATTCTTTCAATAGAGAATATAAATTGATAATAAATAATGTCAAAAAGTAAGGGAGCGCGATAGCCGTGTGCACTAAGGCGTGTTCAACTCTCAATGTTGGGGCGCAGGTTCGAATACTCCCTAGAGGGGATGGTCATTTTGGTCCGCTACCTCCTTGATAAGATCCTAGGTTCGATGACTAATTTAATGCTATAATGCTTATTTCTACCCTGTCGGATGCAATTCTATCGAACCAAATAGGCAAAATAAAAAGTATACATACAATAAATACAATAGTTATTCTTTGTATGATATCTCTGGCTTTATTTGTGATGTCTACACCATAAGGAAGAAGCTACAAATCAACTGCTTTTTCTATCTACTATAATCACAACAGAGAAAGGACTTGCAGTAATAGACAATTATGCAATCCATCTTTGGTCTCAAACCTCATCCTTTACTGCATTATATATATATATATATATACCAGACATGTTGATTTATCGTTCATTTGTTGTCTTTCGACAAAGTTTTTGACGAACGACAAGGAAAATCCTTGTCGTTCGTTTTTGGCGCCAAAAAAAGACAAAACTTTTTATTTTTATGGGAAAAATATCATTTATAAAAGAAAAACGTCATCACTTTTTTCAGAATTGCAAGAAAAAATTCCTTGCTAAAAAAACGTCGTCAATTTTTTCAGAATGACGAACGATGAACGACGAACGATTTAATTTAAAATAACGATGAACGACGAACGATAACTTTTGGTGAACAACAAACGAACGACGAACGACAATTTTTCGCGAACGTTAACAAGTCTGATATATATATATATATATATAATATATTATCATTATTCATACAATTGATTTAATCCTACTTTCAAACGTATCCCAAGGGAAAAAAACCCTAATGGATAGGTAAAAACAGTTGGTATTATGAGATGGAGCATTTCTCGATCGTATATGTGTAGATTAACTTGAATATAAGCATATCACCTAATAACACAAATGTCGCCCTCTCCATCCATGTCATTATGGATAAACCCTCTTATATAACCTATTATTAATCATATAAAGTATAATTCTTCACACTTAGGGAACCATGAATGTTTTTAGCTCTATCATATCTGACAAAAATTGGATTATGTCGCTCGGACTATGTAAAAATAAAGAAAATCATGTTGTCAACTGAAAAATATATAATTATTTTTGCGTTTGTGTGAATTATCATAACGTCATCCCTTAGCATATTAAATTTAGTGATCCGAAGGAACACTATTCAACATATTAGACACAATTGGACTTAATTTCTCTATATATTAAAGCAGTAACGTAATCATGGCAGGCTTCTATCTCAGGAGGTCACAGGGTACACCTTTGCAATTAGAACCTGATTATATGTTTACTCAATTGTTTTTTGCAAAATAAAAAATAAACATACAATAGAGAGGAGAACAGCAATTATTAAAATGCTAAAAAAAGAAAACGAGATCACACAAAGAATAACGTGCAAATATATGTATACCTATACAGCTTCTTTTTATAGCAAATATAGGCCTCGCAAAAAAAGAATTTTCCCCTGTCAAGCTCAATTAATTGTTTTATTAACACAACAACCAATATATATATATAGTTAGAGGCAGGTGCTGAAGGCTTTGGTATAATAAGTGCCCCCCCCCAAAAAAAAAAAAAAACCAAGCCATCATTTCCCGTCAGTTGTTAATAAGTTTGTGGATCCTGGTTATTCAGGAGTAATTAAATTAATTAATGAGTTTCTTGTCTTACTTCTTTTGTATTGTTTGTAACCCTTTTTTTGAAGACCAGGTGTTGAAGGGCTTCTATACGCTTAAGTGTAGTTCGAAAAATGTGTGTGTTTTATTTACTTCATTCCTAAGTATATAGGTATATATACGTATGGAGTAGTCTATAACAAAAAATACCTTATCGATTATAATGGCTTGAGAAGGGCATGTGCTTAAGTTAATAGGTATCTGCCGATGTCTAGGTAATGCTGGGCTTAAAAATAAATAATTGTTGGTCTTATACTTTGCAACCTGAAGCTTGTTTAAATGAACACCTATATTTTTTTCAGTTCTTGCTAAAAGAGTTTATTTGTAGTTTTACGCCAAACCAATCCCATATGTACTTAGCTTGGAATAAAGACGTTTTTGACTGTGTAGATAATCAATTTAGATTTTTTTATTAGCGGTCGTAGATGATCAAAAGGAGGCAAATAAATATATCTTATTCTCTAAGCAAATTCTTCGGCTCCAATATATATATATAAACTTTTAAGGACTGAAGTCTAAAAATATTATATATTATTTTTTACTAATGTTAAGCACTGACTGCTAAGTAAATAAACTATGCTGCTCGAAAATATGAGTTCATGGGGTTAAATTCTAACATCCCTTCGAGCGTAGTTTGAATTTGTACATACATATCGTTGTGAAGAGTGGGTGAATCCCCCTCCCTCCCTCTGTTCTGCTCTCTCTTTCTCTCTCATACACAATCCCTTTTATTTGTCTCTCCTTACAAACAAATATAATAATCCCAATTCCCTACTTCTTCATCCCAGGCATAAAAATTTGCATATATATATATATGTGAGTGGTTGTAAGGTATGCTCGAAGGCAACCATGATTTATACTCCTCAAAGGGAAATCTTATTCTTCTTATGACTACAGCCCCTTATATACATAACCATGTACGACGACAATCATATTCACAGCCTCCCTGTATACAATATGTATGTACTCCTATAAAGAAGAGACATCAGGCACTTTGTATGTAAATAACAGCGCATAAGAAATTATAAACAAGCTGACTGATATTATGATTTTTTCCCTCCCTTTTTTAAATATGATTCAACGATTTCCCTCCTTTTCCCCCCTTCTTCTCTTATGATTTATGAGGCCACAATGATAATGATGGTGGTAAACTCATTCCTCTTAAAGGCTTCTCTATTCAAATCACGTCTACCTGATTCCTCCTTCATTAACCTTTGTCATTATGTAAAAGGGGGTTTAAACCCTATAGGAATTAGCAGCAACTTTGTATTCATGTTTCCTTTTTATACACAACCTGTATGTTTGTTGTGCATGACGTCACGCTAAAATCCTGATGACGTGATACTCTAAGGAAGACCTGAGCATTGTACTCTGCCAACTACGACCCTTTAGTTGACCCTCCCCCTGGTCCACTGCAGGTGTATTTCTAATTGTTCTAATAATATATATATTGTTGAATAGAGGCTTTATTAAGTCTATCTCAATTTTGATATGCTAAGTCAGGCGTACTTATTGTAGGGACAATAATTGAAATCCATGCGTTAGATTCTTATTTCAAGCCTGGTCAGAAAGACCCTTTCAAAGAACTCGTAATAACCCATGTAGACAAAATGATATTAGGAAGAAATGGTCCCAAGACAAAAAGTACAGGACGAAATGATCCAAGATAGAAAAGGAAAAAGGATAAGGAATGGAAAAATGGCCCAAAGAAGTCTTTGTCCCGTCTCGAAACAACAAAAAAGGACATAATTGATCTATAATTTACAAAAATATTATTATTTCTAATCTGAATCCACTCAACTAATATGAAAAATTGTATTTATACTATAGTTTTCCACTCAAAATCTTGTCTATCCATATATTTGGTCCGTTTTTTTCATAAGTAATCATTTTTCTTTTCTATCATGGGACAGTTCGTCCTGGTCCATTTTTCTTAGGTCATTTTTGCTATGCCGTTTTTCTTGGGCCATTTCTCCTGTACACCAGACAAACTATGTACACCATGTCTTCAACCATCAAATTAAAATGCATTGAATAAACTTATAAAGAATCTTACATATTCGACTAGGTTAATAACTTAATCATAATTGTATTCAATACCAGTTATGGATATAGAGCAAGTCTTCCATTCGTGAGGTTCTGCCAGCAGAGGGAATGGACATACCATAACGAGATTGACTAGCGTGGCTTATTTTGGGTTCCAATTGAAACTCAGTTCAAAAATACTTGATTCAACATAGCACAAGATGGTTCCAGCAATTCCTAGAAATAGTATTATTGAATACCTGTTTGCCATCATCCTGAGGTTCATAGAATGAAGTGCCAAGATGGGTAAAGCGGCTGCATATGTTTTAAATGTGATAATATTATAAATACATATATATATATATTTCACCTTGGATTAAATATATTCGACCTTAAGTCGAGCTCTAGGTCCCAACTATACACCAAGCAGTCTTTAAGGCTCTTTGCACCACGGTGTATCCAACTATTAAAACCATACTTTACTTACATTCAAATGCAACTCCCTTGAACGGAATAACAGAATAAGAAAATACTTTTTCCAAAAAACTTGAATACTTTAGGGGGAAATAAGAAACGACCTCAGAACTCATGATGACCCCTTGCCTCATAATTCTTTTTTTTTTTTGAGGCATAAACATGCATGTGGTGGTCAAGGAAAAGAAAAAAACTGTTCTAGGCACACACACAAAAAAAATATTTGATTACCAGCTGTGAGTATCAATCAGGGTTATATATATTTACACACACATATAGCTACGTATTTTATACTAAAAAAATCTCTAAGAAATCTCTGTTGTTGTGGTTCGAAAAGAAATAAACTTGCCCCCCAAAAATTTCTTTCTCCTTTAAAAAAAAACTTTATATACTTATGTATGGAATGTGCGACTCACAAGATTCTTGGTGGGGACAATTTTGTTCATCATTTTATAAATAAAAAAGATATATCACAGAGTGAAGTCGTATTATCATCTTTGTGCTGGGGTTTTATGGTCGGTCTCAGACTGTTGTTTTTGTAAATGCTGCCCAAATAGGAAGTAAGATATTGGGTTTGAATCAACAATGAATCCGGTTATGGATATAAACCATAATTAAACATAGTTAATACATACGGCAACTGCAGGGGCTTAAAAATATTTTTTCTTTAATATATATATATATATTTATTTTTTTGCCTATATATCTCGATAGAATTGCATCCGATAGGACTTAAATAAGCATTATAGCATTACAATTAGTCTATCGAACCTAGGATCTTATCAATGAGGCAGACCAAAAATGACCATCCCTCTCGGATTCGAACCTGCGCCCCTAACATTGAGAGTTGAACACGCCTTAACACGCATGGCTATCGAGCTCCCTGTTTTTATATAATGAAAGTTGTAAATATATCCTGCCTTTGCATGAATTTCATCTTATATTTGCCAGTAGTAAGTCTTGCACTTGCATCTAAGCAGTCTACAACGATGTTGGATTGAGCATTTGAGGGATTTGGACATCTAACTGAGGGGTGCTAAACATGCAATCCTTTAAGGAAATTTAATTATGCTCGCAGCTTAATTGGGAAAAAAATCATTTAATAACGTTTTATATATTATAAATATATAGTTTTATTAGATTTTGACATGATTTTAATTTATATTTATCCATAATAATACAACTATAGGTAATGACAATACAAATATAGCAGTGTGTTAAGGCATGTTTAACTCTATGCTTTGAGGGGCGCACTGGTTCGATTCTCCCAAGAGGGGGAGGTCAGTCACTTCTTGATAGGATCCTATCACTTCGAGTGACTGATTACACGCTAGATTGATCATTTATAGCTAGTCGGATGATGCTATTCTATCGAAACCATATGAACAAAAAATTGGTTTGATCTCAAGTAAACCTTTTCACCCCTATGTTCTATATGCATTTGAAATTACGGTACGAATCCTTTGGATATATATACATAGATGTTTAATAATTTAAAGAAGCAAATTCATTGGATTGTCAGAGCTGAAAAAAGTTTGGCTCATTGTAATAGAAAAATTTACTTTTAAATTGGGATTACCTTAAAAGTTAAATTTTGCTTTCATGTATATAGGACTCTTTTTGAAGAAATAATTTCATAGTTCCCAACATTACTTGTTTTATATAATTGAGAAGCACAAAGACTCCCCTCCCACACTGTTTTGATGCCTATGGAAAGGAATTCAAAATAAAATTATAACATAATTTATGTAAATTCCTTCCCCCCCCTAATTCATGTATGTTCGCTGATTGTTTTTATTGAACGGTTGTGATATTTTGTTAGAATTGATTTCTTGAATTATAAGTTGTATTTGTGTATTACTATTATTCTGTACTATTCTTGCAATACTCGTTTTTTTCATCAAAGTTAGCTCTTTGACGAGAAAAAAAAAAAAAGAAGCAAATTCTCTCATAGCGCGAAGCTAGTTTATCATGAGGGACACTAAATAAATCCTCACCCACTGACGCTATGTCAAACGAAGATCACATATATGGGAGTTCGAATCCTTGGATATATAACCATATCTAGAATGTATACCAAAGGCGCAACGCTCTATAAGCTTAAGCAATCAACCGTGCACTAAATCTTCTCCATGCGCCCAGAATCTCTGTGTTCTAACTTGCCTTGATTGAAAGATCAACGCATGCCTACATCGCGTCAGCTATATTGATATAAATCATAAAGATGTATTATAAGATATATAGGATATGAGACCTTTGCGGCAACGACATATATAGGTATTTATATGTGCATGATATTTTTGAAAAGTTTTCCTCAATTATTCTCTTTATGATTATTTCATCCAAAAAGTATTAGAAAACTAGAGAGTTAATCCAGTATGTATGTTGTCAGAGAGTCAAGAAATAATACTAGACTATAGGATATAAGAAAATAATCATCTCCTATTCTTCTTGGAAGCTTTTAATATGCCTATGATGAGCTCACAGACATCTACTACGGTCAGTCTTTGTTGGCCATCATCAAAAGTGGTTTGTTTGCGTGAAATGCATAATTATTAGTTATATATTTTGTATATTTTTGGATGGTGTTTTGAGGCTGTAATCATAAGAGCATTAATCATAGGCAAGTTGGGCTCGCGAGGAGTTTATATATATTTTTTTGTAATCAAGATGTACAATATGGTTGGGGATTATACAAGGTACTCCCTTCAGAAGATTTTTGGGGGATTTTCAGCTTGAAAAGCAGCCATTCACTTTTGATACAAAGAGAAGAAAGAAGACAGGGTGTTGCTGAAAGGGATTTTCGTGTTTTTGAGATGCCACTTTTTGATTTGATCAGGAACAATGGCATATCTATGTGTTACGCTATGAGTTTAGCCTAAATACCCCAAAAGTAGTTATGTACATAGTTGATTCAGTGTGTACATGTGAATCAACATCTGACTATCAAATAGATATATTAGGTTCAAAAAACATTAAAGAATATGTATCTGTAAAAATTGAATCGCCCTTTTAAAAATGTCATATTCCTAAATGATCTAAGGTTATGTATAGGACGAGTCTAGACTCGCTCCGTGGTCCGGCAGTTAAAGATTCTCAGTTAAGGATTAAATCAATCTTATTGAATAGATTCCAGGTTGAATATACTAATTTGTACACGCATCAAATTCTCTCTCTCTCTCCTCTCTCTAGCTATATATATATAATAATGACAATACGAACTATAATAATTCTTGCAAACATTTATTCTTCCCAAAAACCACGTAAATAAAATTATTAATATTGATCGCCATAAACACCGTTGACGGACTTTTTTTACAATAATATGACATTATCTATTCCTTGAGAATCCCATCATTGCATTTGTCTATTTATTGAACCCTTGGTTACGCTCCGCTAGTTCCTTTATTAGGGTCAATATTGTCTATATGCAAATTATATACACTTATTTAGAATTGTTTAAATAAGATACTATATTTTAACAATTTATTTAATTGAATTTTGATATTGGTACAATATTATGTTTGTAGTTTTTGATATTGGTAAGAGTACATTATAATTTCCTAAAAGATAATTGTTAAATAAATAAAGTAATGGGTTTTTTCACATTTTTTCTCTCTAATGTAATCATAAAACTTCTTTAAGAAACTAAATCACAAAAACATTATCAACGTTCAGAACCTATTTTGAATGTTCCAAATTTGTTATTATTTCTTAGAAGATATGATATCTTTAAAAAAATATGTAAGACGACTTACCCATTTAAACTACTTTCTATCTGACGGTCACAATAAAAGGAGGTAAAACACTGGAGGTAAAAAAAATTACATGCAAAGGCAATGTAAACACGCAAAAATCGTTGAGAGAATTGATGTAATTTTTGTTATATATGTATGTAGTCACATCAGACATACTTAATGTAGTAGGAAATCTAAAAAGAAAACATATGATGGAAGTCTCTTGGCCTTCCAGCGACTCTTTGTCATACTGCAATTATGATTTACTCTTCCAAGCATTGCTGCTATCTCTGAAATAAAAAAATGGTAGTAGGTGTCGGACAGGTTATATGAAGGAGAAGGAATGTAAATGACTGTTGACGTTCGCGAAAAATGGTCGTTCGTTTGTCGTTCATCAAAAGTTATAGTTCGTTGTTCTTCGTTATTTTAAATTGAATGGTTCCTCATTCTGAAAAAAAAAATTGACGACATTTTTTTAAGAAAGGAATTTTTTTCTTGCCATTCTGAAAAAAATTGATGACGTTTTTTTAATCCAAATCTTTTTTAGATGCCAAAATCGAACGACAAGTTTTTTTTGTTGTCGTACATCAAATTTTTAGTCGTTCATCTTCGCGAACGACGAATGATTACAAATGAAAGACAAATAAACAAGTCTGGCAAATAAAACCTTTTTATTGCATGTATAACTTAATGAGAATACAAGAAGGATATTTATAAGGATTATTTATCTTGTTTCTGAGGCTAAAACACTTTTTAAATATTAAATATTTTTGTGCCCAGGGGTAATCAATAACAAACAATTTATCAATCAATTTAGCCCCTCTTTATATGTGACGTGAGAACACTATTTGAATACAGAACGAAATATAAGAAAAGGAGAAAAACTATTATACATATTTTTGGCTATATTTACTTCATACGATGATGCTTCCATTTTTTATATTTGAAATTATACGTTCTATATACAAAAAAAAAAATACTGACTTTCGATCATATTAGTTGGATGTTTGTAGTTTGTTTTATGTCAAATGTTTATTACAATCAAAGGGTTTTCAATGCGCAATATCCTTCCAAAGATGGAAGGCCGTAATTTGTCGTGGAATCATTACAAAATATTTATGTTGGTGTCCCTGCGCATCGACATGAAGCTCCACCAATCACATGCTCCAACAAAACAATGGCTAGAATTATGCTTAGAAGAGAGAGAGAGAAAGAGAAAGAAGGGGGGATCTAAATTCAAAACAATACATGTAAAAAGGGAGACTACTGCCTACTTTATTTTAATATTAGAAAACGTACATTACTATGAACAACGTAATATGATTGGTTAAAAACACGAGAGCGTGCAAGATGATGCCAATATTCCTGGCCAATTTTTCATTTGATTAGCTTCTTCATCATCAAATATTCCTTAAATATCGCATCAATTAGAGGGCTAATTGAAAAAAATACAAATACAAAATGGAGAAGAGTAAATGAAGAATACTATTATAGGTCAGTCTCATTTTCACCAAAAAAATCCTGTATTCAAATAGTGTTCTCACGTCACATATGACTCAATAAAAGGTCTTCTGTAGAGAAAATGTGCTTCTTAATATACCTTGACGGGTGAATCAAGGCTTTTAATATGCCGTTAATGTGCCGTTATAGTAACGACAGAGCTAAATTTTCCAAGTCATCCATAAATACAGAGCCTCTACAACTATAGCAGAACCAAAATGGCTGCTATGGGCGGTAGTTTTTAAAATAAATATTTGACAATTTTTTATCTTATTTCTAACGTCTTATCCTGAAAATAATGAATGATTAAATAAAATAGGTATTCATTCATTCTTTAAGCGGTAAGAATTGTATTCTTAAAAATAATACTAATAGGTAATTATCAATGGCACTATAAAACCCTTAGGTTTTATAGTGCCATTGATAAGCTCTAAGGCAGGGATGCCAGAGTGAAATCGGTCAGGGGCCGGACTGTTTTCAAGTGGGACCTCGGGGGGCCAAATTACCGGTACATTTTTGGCCTTGCAACACTAACACTAAACAAAAGTAGATTTAAATTTGTTGATATTGTATCATAATATTATTTATTTATAAAAACACTTCTCACCCACTAACGTAACGGGCCAAATGAGATGTCCATTCGTGCCGGTTCCGGCCCGCGGGCCGCCACCATGGCACCACTGCTCTAAGGTCATGTTCAAAAGAGTGAAATCATGGCATTATTAATAAACAACTCTAAGAAACAACCCTTTAAACTACTACATGTTTTGTATATGGAAGTAAGAACAATCTATTAACATAAGTCTGTGCTTCCTTTCATTATCCTCTGTGTCTCCATTCTCTCTCTCTCTCATTATGGAAGCCCACAGGAATGACGAGCAGAAATCCTCTTAATCAAACCATTTTCCATGGTTTCCTCTTCTATTATTATTAATGTTATGATTTCGCCTTTTTTTCTTCCCTTCATCTCTGTTGTTTTTCGTCTTAGGGTTAAGAAAAAATACTTCTCCTAATATAAATAATAAATAATATGTAAAGAAAATAAAAACAAGGGAAGGAATTGTGTGATAATAATAAGAAATAATATTTATTCATCAAGCGGGGGTGGTTCTGAATTTATTTTCTTCTATGACTGTCCTTGTTAGTGGGTATCGGGTGAGCCAAAGTGTAAGATATCAAGCGTGTAAGCCCGGTAAAAGCTGCATTTGTGTTGGAAAATTATTTTTAATAGTGAATTTCTAGGGATACATTATAAAGCAGGGATGCCAGGGTGAAATCGGTCAGGGGGACTGATTGTTTTCAAGTGGGACCTCAGGGGGCCAAATATCCGGTACATTTTTGGCCTGGCAACACTAAACAAACAACAAAGTAGATTTAAATATGTTGATATTGTATCATAGTATTATTTATTAATAAAACACTTCTCAGCCACTGACGTAACTGGCCAAATGAAATGTCCATTCGGGCCGGTTCCGGCCCGCGGGCCGTCACCATGGCACCACTGTTATATAGGTTTCATTATACACAAAAACTTTTGTCTTATTGAGTCTCTAACTAGATTTAATTTTTATAAATGTATTCAATAGCTATAAATATTATATGTATATATATATATAACAATAATAAATATATGTCCCATAAAATATATTAAAATATGATTATAACTATATGTTGTACATTTAAAAAAAATATTTGCCAATAAGAGTTCTTGTCTATTAATTTTATTTATTATTATACAAGAAACAGACTATTTTTATCTTATTTTAAATGGACCAAAAATAAGCTCTATTTCTATTCGGTTGATATTTGCAGTCATGAAAGGCGCCATAAATTAAAAAAAAAATGTTTGCATTCATTTTCTGGCGCAAGAAATGTTAGCACAATGTTTGAAATGGTGTAAAGAGTTATTGACTTCAAATTAGCAAAAAAATCTATTTTTTTTGCTGCTAAAAAAATGTATAACCTAAATTCTTTAATACGAAATCTTTAGTTGCGGATGTGTGTGTGTGTGTGCAATAACAAATATTTGGTTCCAATTTGACACTATTTTTTAGAGCAGCACAATTATTTGACAAACTATAATCAAATTATTAAATAATTCATTTTCTATTCCCAAGATGGAGCTTTTACACGTTTAATATCTTACACTTGGGCTCCGGCAGAACTTACTACATCTTTTCATTAGAGACAGATGTACCTAGACACATAGAGCAATATATGGAGACACAAACACACACACAGAAAGAGAGATAAACCCTAAGGACCCCCCTCACTCCCTCTCTCAATTTGCATCATTAAATTCATTTAATAATAAATACGTAATTACAATGGATTTTATGAGCTCCTTCGAAGTACTACATGACTAAACATGGACTGAATACTAATTACTGTTTAGGTAATGTGTGTGTACATGAAAAGAGAGAGAGAGGTGTATATTATATAAAATATATAATATATGAGGAGGGAGAATGTTCATTACATTATTATTATTATTGTAACACGTAAAAGGCTTATTCTTAAAGAAAGTGTTTCAAATATTTTATTACTTTTTTTTGGTATGTTTATTTATGTTAAAAGTCATGGAGAGAAATAATGGGGGATGAATGGTCGAAATGGAGGGTAATAGATCAAGTCAATTAGAGAGGTCGTTTGCTATAATTCGGCATTTTAAATATACATATATCTGCATTAAAAAGTAACTTATTTTCTGTATATGAAGGGAAAATGATTGACAAAAAAAGTGGCGAAGGGAAAAATGGTTATATTCGAAATGAAAATTTGTGAAACACGGAAGAAATAAAAAATACATAATTATGTAATATTTATCATATATATTATGAGTTCATTACTTATATACATTTATGTTTTAGGGGTGGTGAACACTCCAAGAGAATGCATTATCGCCATCTTTATTTTATTCGCAAAAACGTTTTTTGCTATTTCTTAAAATTGCCAAGTTAGATTGGAAACAAATTTTCAGTTGGACGACTACGAGGTGGTTGTAAGGTTTGCTTTTAAACTATTTGGTTATACTAAGAAAAGTCGTTTTCTCTATATTTTTTAATGCCAAAAAACATTATCTAGGATTTCTGGGACAAAATTTTATATGGCGGATTTTGAGTTACTACGAAATATTTTGTCCCGAAAAAATATAAGCTAATTAAAGTCGTTCATTTGTTTGTTCGGCACTCTGTATCTCCTAAAGTAAACTATCTAATTTATCTAGTAAGCATAAGATATAAGTATGTGATTTAAGGGAATCTCCTCAAAAGAGATGATTCGTTCTTATGAATATAATGACCTGGCCAACTACAATTTGATTTTCAAGAAATGACTTCATTGCTCAGATAACCTTTTAGTCATCAAGGCCTTTTCTAAACATCAATCCCCCTTTGTGGGGTCATTTTCTCCAAATACATCATTAATTTGCAACCATTCTCCCTTACCTTAAGTGCATAAGAAGTTGTTCAACTCACACTTAACGCCTCAGAGTTTTCTATTATTTTTTTATTGCAGTACCTGACATTGACATTTTCCTGAGTATATAATATATTTAAACTGTCTTTTGTGGGTCGTTGGAAAATCTATAAAAAATAAGAAACTTTTTATTGGCAATAAAAATGAGTTAAAATGCATTTTGTGATGCATCCGTGAGCTATTTCAAATGCCAAATTATTCTCATATGTTTTATTAAATACTTAATTTGAGATAGCCTGGCTCCCTATAGAAAAAGGTACTCTTGGCATCAAACCATGGTTTATCGTAACTCCTTCATTTCTTTAAAGTTCCTTCTGAATGTGGCATTACCGGTATTTCGATAGTTAATTAGATAGCTATTTGATTATGAGAGCTTAGTTACGTATATCCAATCTTTCTATTAATCATAGTTTATATAACCGTGTACATATTCTCACAGATTCCTCCAATAGGCCTTAAACAATTATGCATATTAAAAACACAAAAATTAATTAACTGAAAAACCCTTTTGATTTCATTCAGTTAAAATTTATTCTTAAAAGTCTAATCGTTGATACAAAACACGTTTTTATGTAACTTTTTGATATAAGCCCCCAACCTTTCATGCACCCATTGTTCATGGAAATATAATATAGTTGAGCTACGGTTCGGACTACCAACCAAAGTAATTACTGGATGCACAAATAACTGAAATAAAAAAGGGGAAATCACTGTCCGTGTCGTCAGATGAAGTCACAAAAAAGAAGAAGAAAGGAATACTTATTACCTCCGCCGAAGGAGGTATTGTTTTCACTGGCGTTTGTTGGTTTGTTTGTCAGCAGGATAACTCAAAAGTACTGAACGGATTCAAATGAAACTTTGTGGAGTTGTTGGAAATGCCAAAAGAAACAAGTGATTAAATTTTGGCATCTGTAAGTGCGTTTTTAATATGCAAAATGAGCAAAATACTACTACTAATAAAATGGAATGGGGTCTCTATTCAGGGAGTAGGAAAGAACAAACGATAAAAAATATTCATTGACGTATTATTGCTCATTTATCAGCTCAGGACTATGTTAACCCAGTGACGTAGCTTAAACTTCTTCCTCTTCCCGTCTTCGGCGGAGGTATACACTCTCTGAGTGTATACATGCCTCTAGTTATTATTCCTTTTAGGTTATTAGGCATAAGTCTCATGCCATAAGGAGTATAATAAGGGAGAAATGACAAAAGATATACCCTGTGATGTCATATGATGTACTTTATATGAAACATAACATAGAATGCATCATTGGATATTTACTGTTGGATTTCCTTTTTAAATTCAAAGGACTACTTCATGGTTTTATCACCAAAGGGGCAGCCATTTTAACTCTATGTATGTTATCAAACCCCTCTTCAAGCGAACTGATTTGTCTTCTGTTTGAGTATCCAGTTATTAGTTAAATCGGTGATATTAATTAAAGTTTTCTAGTGGCTGGATGTATTGTTTTCCAAAAAAAATATTTCATAAAGAAATATATTTTCTACCATTACATGGATGGGCATCCAAATGTTATTCTTTACTCATAAATTGAAAATACCTTTTCCCTATGTATATCATCTCTCCAAATATTTATATGATTAAAAACCTTCAATAATCATTACTTTTAACAAATACAATGGCTCAACATTGAGCTCCAAAGGCTTCTGTGGATTACCTCATGAAAATCTCACAAGCAAACTTCCGTCACCGATCCTTTTTTTACTCAAGACACAAATTAGACGAAAAATAATGATAGAGGATTTTAAATGGGGTTCATAACCTATGAGGAACCAATCTAATCCGTACTTAAAAACAATTGTTAATAACTCAAGGAGAAATTACATTATTTATATCCCAAAAATCGCACAAAGTAAGAAGATTCCAAGCCACTGCCTTTTATATCCATTTGCCCTTATTATTCAAATATGTAGATATATATATATATATGATAACATTGTCATATCAGCTATTTAATTTAGTACTAACTCTTTCTTTTTTGCAGGAACCTCCCACTTTTTCAATTAAGTATGTTCCCTCACCCCTTTAGGAGTTTAAATGTTGTTCCAACAGTTTCTCTACATGTTCTATTGTTTACCTCTAGTAAGGCCTCTAGTAATAATAACTCCCCCACCCTTGCTTTCAAGTCGCCTCTCTTGCTCACAATTATATACTTATTTAAGCATTTCCCTCATCATAAGACAAAATATGTTAATGAGAGCAATGAAACACACATAGCAAAGGCTTCATAGAGAGCGCAACAATACAACGGGAGTACTAAAAAAAAATATGGAAAACAATCAAGGGATCGGACTCTTCCCATTGTGTTACTACACTACATTTGAAATTAACATAGACTGCGAGAGTTTATCCTGCTTCCTTTAATGTGTATATATGCTGCTCCTCTCAATGTCATTAAAACCCTTTGAAATAAAACCAGCCCCGTGAGGGTCGAGCAAGCTCCCCCTACCCCTCCGTCCCATCCGTCTCCCATTGTCTTACTCACCCATGCATCCCTTCCCCTTATTCTTTCATTCAAGCTTCCCCGGCCATATACATAATAATAATAATATGCTCAATCAAAGTTTGTGTTATTCGCTAAAAAATATACTATATACACACATATGTTTAAACTTAATTAAAATGCCTCTGTTTGTATTAAGATGAGAGGGGATCTGAGTATTTAAAAAAACCTTACTCCTATCGTATTACGGCATGAATTGAGTGGAAAAAAATATATATGAAATTTCATAAAATTAACGGATTCTTATTTAAAAAGTCAGTATTATACAAATTTATGTGTATTAAAAAACCCTCTCTGGTCTGGTGAAATGTGTCTCTTGTCATGATGTCTTGATTAAGATTTTGTCCCCTTTCATTGTATGTAATTTTTATTGAAACGGGATCCAATATATATATATATATATAGATATATATTATATATATATCTATATATATATATATATATATAAAATGATTCATTTTTACATAAAAGATGGTGTTGATGAATCAATTAGTCGGGACATGGTTAGTCTTTGAAGTACTCAATGGAATAGTTTCCTGACTTGGATTTCAATTATGATATTAATGTATTTTAAAATTATTTCTATATTTTTATTGTTAAAATATTTAAAGTTTTCCTTGCATAAACGTTATGATTATGCTCATTACCAACTCTTTTTTTTGTCGACCTTATTTTTTATCTTGGCCTAGTACAGATACGTAGTGATAAATGGACTTTGGTTATGACAGTGTCACATTTGGCATTCCTTGTGAACGCACGAAAATCTTCCTCAGAAGTTTTGATCTTGAAGAGGTCTTCTATTGAGATTTGGAGGGCTTGGTAAGTTAATCTGTTAATGCAAGGCAGTTCCAAAGGAGATGATCTGTTGTTTCTGGGTGTATTTTACGAAAGAAACAGCTCTTTCGATTTGTGTCGACCTTATTTATTCTTTTGATCATGAGCTTTTTTGTGCATAGACTCATTACTGCTTACGAGAAGGACAATTTCTATCTGCCTCTTAGCTTTGAATAACGTTTATTTCATATGGTATATAGTTTGATATCTTAGTATATATGTATAACATACTCAATGCAAATTATGTTTAATTGACATGTAGTGCATAATCTGTAGCACTAACTTTCAGCATTAACTTCATGTATTAATATCATATTTATCAATAACGCAGCCATATATATATTCAAGGAGCTCATCGTCAGTCTGAAATTAAGTAAAATACCAAATATAAAAATCCTATCTGCTGATTAGTGCTTTAGAAAAAGGAAATTAGGTATTGTAAAGAGTCCGGTTCCAAATAATATGCAATCTATTTATTCTATATGTATATGTATATATATAATATATATATATATATATATATATATATATAATACGTATAATATAATTTATCCGTTGATGCGTATGCAAATACATTATATATATTTCAATATATGGTCTTGGCTTAACAGTATATTTTAGATATTTGCTATGACGTAACACATTCGGATCAGTAACTATTGCATTAAATCAATCACATTTTGCGCGTTAATTATATAGTTTTATGCATAGTTAATGAATTAATTATATAAATTAATATTTGCTTATTAATTAACATATTTATTAGAATTTTAATATTAATACAATTTATTTAAAGAATCATATCTCTACATTTTGCGCATTACACTATAATTTTTATAATTTGTTTTTAAACAATACTTCAAAAATTACTTGTCTTTCTCCTTCTAGTATAGTATAATTTAGACTATTTTTTTTGTTGATTATTAGAATTATTGTGTATTGAATTAATGTAATTATTAATACACATTTATTTATAACTGCCTTATGAGTTTAAAATATATTACATGTATTACTAATCATTTCTGATTGTATATATTTCTCCAAATATTTATTCACTTACAACAATAAATGTTCTAAGACAAAATATGTGTGTGATATCTACATTTTATAAATTAAAGATGTTCAATAGATCAATTTTAATGTTAGCATGTTCTTCATTGGATGCCATTTCAATATACAATAAAGGCAATGGAATAATGATTATTATATTATATATTCAAAGATTTTAGTTAATAATTGCTAAGAACCAATGACAATCGTATGAATATATCATATTGAGCAAACAAACTAATTCATTAACTTGCTTTATTTTGATTCATATATAACTTTTATTCATATGCACATCGCTTTTCAGCTTAAAAATTCAAAAGGACATTTTCAATATTGGGCAATATTGGAATTAATGGCCATTAGGACATAGCAATGTGGATAATCCATAATATAAAGCCCATTTCTTTTTCATTTAACTCCTCCCTCACTCACTCACTCAACACAATCGTACCTTTAATGAGGAGTTATAACTATAATAATAGGCAGCCTTCAATACAATGAATGACTCTGGATATACTTAATCATTAAACAGTAGTTAAATCCACGGGATCGTTCATCACAACCTTAAAAAATGAATTATAATCCTCCAATTGATATATATATATATATATATATATATATTCAGGAAACGACCGGGACACTTTTTTCGCCTTTCAAGCTGGGCAAGGACTTTAATATATTTTCGTTCCTTTGTCATTCTGAAAGTGATGACCAGGCTGTAGAATCTGGTAAATAAACTTTCTGGGCATAAACGACCTTTTAACGCATATAACGCATATTTGGCCTTTTTCTGCATATTTATCGCATATTTTGAACAAATTTTGAGGATATATATATATATATATCATTGCTTCATTGGTGTTTTTTTTTTTGATCATTTTTTCCGCATAATAAGATATTACAATATAAACATAAAATTAAAACACTAAGACCAATCTATAATTGTTCATTTTTGCATGTAGATGGGTGTGTACTTGCAAAAAAATTGTGCTAATTATATATATACATATATATTATATATATATATATCAGGAAACAACCAGGTACCCAGCCCGGTCCGGGTCCCGGCTGTTTTGTGAACGGCCCGGGCGATCATTTCAAGGGGATTGGACACTTCATAGAATCTCTCAATTACTACAACTTGGCAATCGTCAAAGCCAAGAAACTGTTCAAGGACCCAAAACTACCGGGTCAGCTAGCATTCATCAAGGGCAACGTACTCAACTGTTACGCGCCATTTCAAGCCTGCAAGAGCGCCTTCCACTGACGGAGAGCATTGGAATCCTTGAGATGGGCAGACGCAGCTGACCGTTGAGCCCTTTGCCACAAGTTGAACAGTTTCCTGGAGAAGAATCCGGACTTCAAAAAATTAAATTTCTACTCCAAATTCGGAAGAGAGAGACATTGGAGCTCAAAGATGATCCCAAATTGCCGTTCCTCTTCTCGTGCACTCCAATTACCTCTGTGGACTGCGAAAGGGTCTTCTCCAAACTAAAGTCTCATTTATCTGACCAGCAAACCAGTCTGACAGAGAGGCATGTAAAAGATATGCGCATCTTCAATGAAACAATGATTAAATGACATAATTGTTATTAATTTAGAATATACATTTTTTTTTGCTTATTTAAACCTTTTTCGTATATTTTTTCGCATATTTTGGTCATATTTTCCCGCATATTTCTGGGCATATATGGCATTGTTTTTGTTCCAAATTCCAACAGTCCTGGTGATGACGTTTTTCTAGAAAATAATTTCCTATTATTTTTGTAAAAAATTAAAATTCTCGAATAATATTTTTTTAATTTAAGAATTCGTTTCGAAAAAAAAAAAATGTCGACAGTTTTAGAATGACAAACGAACAAAATATTAAAAAAAGTCCCGGCCAGGTGATTTTTAAACACCGGGCCGGGACGTCAAAAAAACAGCCGGGTACCCAGTCGTTTCTTGATATCTATATATATGTACATATCTATATATATATATAAACAATTCACAACTTTTTTATAGATTGGCATTTTATCTTAGCTCGAATGAAGATGTATTCAGATGTTTAAGAGCAGACTTATATTGTTTAGAATTTTATATTTTTAATATTCTCAAATATGTTTCCTTTTAATTAGTGTTTCATTTATGTCGTTTGGATCAATCAAATAGGAGATATTGAGATGTGTTGTGCTGTGTAAAAACGTTTAAAAGTAATTACCGGCAATTTATTTATAGAATTTATAAATAACTTATACGGAGAAGCCTGGAGCTTTTATTCCGATTTTATTCCCCAATTTCTTTCATTCATTTCCTTTTCCTGAAATAATGACATGTCAAGAGTTTAAGGCTTACTTTTTTTGTACTTCAAATACAATTAACTAAGACATTGATTTAATCTTTAAAAAATAATATATTCGTAGGGATTCAACATAAACCAATAAATATAAAAGGGTTGAAGTATAATTTAAAAAGATATATACATATATATAAACATTCTAGTTTAAAATTAAATCGTAAAATATAAAGTCAATTTCAATATACAAACATTCTAGTAGTTAAAAAGGAATTTTACAGTTATTTTAGTTATTGTATAAACGGAATTTTAGTATTCATCATATATAAAAACATAACAAAGCATTCTTTCAACTCCGGCGAATAAATATTTAGAGTCTATATTTATCCAATTTATTTCACACATATATGAATTTATCTATTCATAGGCTTCACACTTATGAATCAAAGCACTTACATGTTTAAAGGAATATTTTAGGTATTGAAGGGAACTTCAATGTGTAATCCTTAGAATGTGTATCAAAACTGTTGATTGGTTAAGTTTGAATATATAACTTTAACTTGTTTACATCTTTTAACTATATATTAAGGCAAATTCCATTCATATAGGATTATTTATAGTATCTTTATTTTTACGTCGGATTGTTCACAACTTCAACTCTAAAATTATGAATTTACTTAAATAACGATCATATTTTCGAAGTACTCCTTTTATATAATATTTAAGGTATGTCAAGTTAATGTAAGTGTTATATACCTTGAAATAAATGGTGTTTAAACGTGATACTCAAAAATAATTTTGATTTTTATTTAAATTTTGATAATGTGTCACTTTTTAAAAACAATTTTTTAGTTAGTTAGAAATTTATTGCCGATTACAATAGTATATACAAACAATAAACACTAAGTAAAGAACACACCACACAATGGGGTATCTGTGTATCAACAGCAAAATGAATTCCTTCTTAAATACTGAAATTATACATCAATTATAAAGAAACAATTAAAACATATAATAATATATGGTTGAGGTTCATATATATTGTAGTATGAATATAATTACAAATGAAATTTAGTATAGGATACGTCCATTTCATCGCAAACATCTTAGGTTTCTTTTTATTTTCTTATCTACTAAATATAAAAGACCTATAAAATTTTAAGAAAAGATAATGAAATTTAAACATCACACAAAATATAATGCACTGCTTTATGAGTGATATAAAGGTTCAATAACTTATTGATAAATAAAGCTGTACAATTTTTTGTACAGATATTTAAACCAAAGACAACAGAATGATGAATTAATAATATTATTCAACCTTAACTCATTGATCTATTAATTTTTCATTATAAAAATTCCACTTTTCTATAAAAATAACAATTTTACTTTTTCCTGAGAAATTTATTTTATAATTATGTAACCTTTCAGCCCTCTGATCCATAAAGAAGCCACTTACTTTCACACATGTTCAAGCAGAATGCAAGTCCAAATCCATCACTCACTCTTAATTTATCTTAAAAATAGCCCGATAATTCTATTTAACAATATTGAACCCCCCCTCAAATCCATCCATTCACCTCCAAATCATCAAGTTCAAAAGGACTCAAAAAGCATCTGGCTAAAAATAACAAATAAATATTTTGTGTGTGAAAATCTGCCTCAAATTTTTGAGAGAGTTCTCCTTTTCAAAGCAGATAATCCATTGTACCCTCTTGTCCATGAGAAATGTCCCCTCTGCCATGGGAAAAAGTGACCTCATCACAAACAATAACAATAACTCGGAGATCAACAAATATATCGCCCCACTCACACACAGGGGCATCTATTTGCAGATGGTGCCCCTCTCATAGCCCCATTGCTCCTCCTGTCAGTTGCTCCATGACAAAGGAAGGGATACATCAAAATACATAGGTGGTGGGCAGGGTCTCGCTTGTTTTTCGGCTGAATAAAAAAACTGCTTGGATTAACTCCAATATGCTTTTTTATATTTTTAAAATGCTTCGTTTTAATCATTTTATAAATAGAGGCGGGTATACCCATACATATATATGAAGGCACTTGGGAAAAAACAGGATTACTATATGAGGAGGAGGGTTGGGACAGATAGGGGGGTCGCATTGATGGTGGGGCTGTTTTTCACAAAACAATAACAAACATCTCTTCAAGTACCCTGAGAGCGAACCCCGTGAGTTGTAGGGGCAAGTGAGTAGGCTTTGTGTCGTTGCAAGACACTGAGTAACAAGAGGAATAATGATAATAATAGTATTTTGATGAATAACAAGAGATTGCCTTCTGCAATCATAATGCCCTTTGTTTAAGATGCCCTTCATGGGTGGACATGGCGGGAAGTTGTGAAGCAGATTTGAAATATTGAAAGGATAAACTGTAATTTTAGAGGTAGACTTCACCCGGCTGATACCGGATGAGTTCCGATGAGGAGAGATGACTTTATTTGACGGTCTGTCCATTTTTTAAAATTTAATGTATTTTTATGAAATAATAATTGTCTTAAGATCTAACCATATCAACATAATAGAGGGACCAATCTGGCTACATTTTATTAAAGCTGTTTCGGGTTCGAGCCATTTGATATACGTATATAAAATAATCTAAATAACCTTGTGGAGTTATGGTCAAAGCGGCCTTCTGCGCGGTGATATTTAGGGCTGAGCAGCCACAAAGCATCAACAGCCAGCACCGAACCGGATATTCAATCGTTTGTCTGGATATTTGGCTAGGTGATGATGATCTGCTGTGCTCCGAGTATTAAATAACTTTCAATAAGAGGCCCAGATAATGAATATATAATCCGAATAAAAAGTAACTTGTTATTTTACCAAAAACCTCTTGAGATTGATCTGATGTGATCGACCAGTTGATTGCGATTTTTATATACTATCTTCACTCTGTTCTTTATGTTTTTAAATGTCCTTATCATTGTAAAAATAACACTCTTTGTAAATAGAACTGATTTCTGAGTATTTAATACATGTAAATGCTAACAAACCACTATTTTGTTTAAAGAAATGTTGATTATTAAACCAACAGAATCACCAAAAAGTATGTTATTCCATAGACAATTATTTGGACTTGACTACACTTTATCTACCTATTTGCCGTTTGTCAGTATAATCACAGAGACTATTCAAACAAGGATCATACGGCTTCATTAAATTCCGGGAAATATATATTTTGTCAAAGTAAGTACAAATATATGAAAATAAACATTGTACATATTTGGAAGCTACATACGAGTAGATATGTTAATATAAAGGCTAAATATCATTTTATAACGATGTATGTACAAAACTAACTTTATTTAAAGAATAAACTTTGTTTTTTATGATATATAAGCACTAAATTAAACAAATAAAATAGAAAAAAATAATAAAATAACATATAATCATTTTTAGCAGATAAGGCAAACAGCTAGAAAACTTTTAAGATACATCCCTTTGTCGAAAAAGTATATAATAACCTAATGAATAAGCTTTCTGTAGACACTATTTAAATGGTTTTTTAAAATATTTAAAATGTTCCTTTGAGCAGAAAGAGTTTAAACACACAGTATCATCAGCATACATCAAACACGACGCATAAAGGATCTTAGAAGATTGAAGAACAAGTATACTATTTTTTGTATTATCATTTTACATAATATTTTTATAATATGTTCCTTTACTGGTATAATTTGAAATTAATAGGTTTTTAGAGATGACATAAGTTAGACATATGATTTAATATTATGCTTCATTTTAGATTGAAGTCTATTTCTAATTTGAAACTACAAAAAATAATTTATTTTTTTGTAAATAAAGTTCTTAAAAAATAATATTAATTCTTAATAATGCTGGTATTACTCTTTATTAGACAGACATTACCAAATATTAAGACTTCCATACATTAAGGCTTTTACTGTGGTATTAAGTTGATAAATATGCCGTTATTATTATTACCTCCGCCGAAGGAGGTATTGTTTCACTGGCGTTGGTTTGTTTGTTGGTTGTTTGTCAGCAGGATAACTCAAAAGTACGGAATGGTTCGGATGAAACGTTGTGGAGTTGTTGGAAATGCCAAAAGGAACAATTGATTAAATTTTGGCATCTCTGAGTGCAGAATTAAGATGCAAAATGAGCTAAATACTAATATATATTTCAAGTTAGCCTGCTCTGCCAATAGATGTCGCTGTGCTGTGAAATCGGGTGCCGGAAGCGTCTTCCTCTCGGAATTTCCGTCTAGGGGAACCCTCCCCCGTCCCTCTATGCCGCCCAAGTCGTTAAAAATCCGCCTCGGAAGGCTCATAAGGACCCCGTGACGGCGGAGGTTTGCACTCTCTGAGTGTATATATGCCTCTAGTTATTATTGCAACTTCTGGAATTCAATATGGATCATTTAGCCATGCTCAATTGCTTTTATTGATACCCTAACTTCCCTGGCATGAACGCTTCCATTTCGTCATTCTATTTACGTATGCACATAGTTTAAAATAGCCTGTGTACACTCTATATGATTTTATTATACCGTTTTGACACAGTTTTATTATCTATTGAAGGAATTCATAAAATGTATTTTTCATTTTACGATGCCCCATTGCATATTTTTGGGGACTCTTTTGGAAATATTCATTCATGAGACAAATACTATGGATAAGTAAAGGAAATAGAGGAAATTGAGAAATGCACGTTCTTGTTTTGAACTACATACAGTCATATAAAACCAATTATACATAATGGCTACTCCTATGAGTGGACCTCACAATAACACATTCATCAATTGATTCAATTCAATCAATCAAAGTGTATATAGTTTATTCTACTAGTAGTTGAGCAGGTTTCTATTAAAAAATATATTGATGGTCAAAATACATAGCAAAATGTTTTTATAAAAAGTTCTTTAATTTCATTCTCAAGTAACTCCTTCCAAGAATTTGAAGATTCTTTAATTATGGCTGGATTATTAAACATTTATAAAGAAGAACATTTGATTTTTCCCCTCTGATGTTCATTATATAATAAGCCATTATATATGAAAAGTTAACTACCTTTTTGAATCTGCTTTTGGAAGCAAATTCGCCTATTAACTTAATAAAACATTTAAATAATAAACTATAGCTTATGCTATCCTAACATTGTTTCTTCATTTACTAGAGGGTAGAGAGGTACAAAGTGGAATCAAATTATCCATCACACAATCACCAACATCATGTTTTTGTATTGCTCAATCTTCCTGGGGAAGAGACCAAACAGCTAGCAAACTCGTTATGCTCGTTAGAGGCCTTTATTATATGTATATTTAAGCTCTGGTTGATCCCAAAACTTTATATAAAAAAGCAAACAAGTATTGAATTAGAGTATTAAAAAACAATCAAGCCTTGCTCACCTGTCAAAGCGGCCAATCGTCCATAAGGGCCACCACAATTTCCCTACAGAAGAAGAAATAGTGGAGTGCGATAGCCATGTGTTAAGGCTGTGTTCAATTCTCAATGTTAGGGGACCAGGTTCGAATACTCCCGAGAGGAGATGGTCATTTTTGAACAACCTCATTGATAAAATCTTAGGTTCGATGGACTAATTTTATTGCTATAATGATTATCCATTCGGATGCAATTCTGTCGAACCACTTGGTCAAAAAATAGTCCTAAAACCCTCTGTGAACAGCGGTCTAAGGGACATTTTTGGTGTTTCCTTTGTGTAACCGTTATTGACAGGTTTGAAGGGATATATAAATTAAAATTTGTCAATATGTGTGAAGAGAAATGACATTTATAAAACAAAAGCTCGCAGGTGTCTTAAGATTGCCGATCGTACTTAGAGCTCCATGTATAAATCAATTGATTTGCATTGACGTCCTTCAACACTCCTTATAGGGGGAGGGAAAGAGGTCTCGATCCCCAGCCTTTATCCCATCCTTAACCCTCATTATAACCCCGTTAGCCTCTTTACCTTCCCTGCTTTAATTAACAAAAGACTCCATCCTTTTTCACACAAAAATAATATCATCATAAAGCATATTCCAAACTCAATTCGTTACCCTGGCTTTTTTTGCTTTCCTTCATTTTGATAAACGCTTCTTCTTTCCTAAACGAGAAAATGAGTGTCGTTCACTGTATTTCATTAAGACCCAATCATAAAAAAACAGTACACCCAAAGCACAATGATATAATTAACCCTTAAAAAACATCATGCTAGAAAATCCTTGTTCTTCTTCTTCTCTTCAATTTATTGAGAAGACCTAATTTGAAAAAAAAGACGAGAGAGAATCTATAGAGTAATTGTATTTTTAAGGTTCTTTTTTAATAGTTGCTTTCAACAGGTTTTAATGGTTCTACTACATTGAGATATAAAAATAAATGGATCCATGAATTCATCCCTTTGTTTTTACTCTTTAAAGTGCTTGGCCAACGTTTATCCGAAATTTTATTATTTTTGTTTCATGTTTTAGGGGATTGAAGGTTTTTTTCTTTCTTTGTTTGTCTTGGCTAGTGTTGGTTGTTGTAGGATATATATGGACAGCTAACTAGTGTTTATCAACTTTTCTTTGAGCCCTTTTTATGAAATGAACGTTTCACCAATTGAAAAAATATATATTTCTGCTATATAATATTTCTTTAAATTTTACTTTTTTTGGTTAAAAACATTTTATTCAGTAATTCTACGGTAATTTTATACAGTGTTAAAATAGAATACAATAAAATTATATGCATGGAAACAAAGTAAAAGTATTTAGGGCAGTTGCGGTAATACATAAATGAAAATTTTAGTTTACATTAGTTCTGCCCTGAAGAATAACCTTATATAAAAAGACGCATCATTTTATATGTATTTGCTTAAAAACTCGTCTTTTTAAAATCCTTTTTATAGTTTTCATGTAATGCTTTGATCTTCCTGACACCTATTGTAATGCTTCGATCTAAATTTTACTTTTTGTGTTATAACATTTAAAAATAGATTTTTGTAATTTGATTAAGAAAAATTAAAAGTTTGTTTGTATTTTGATTAAGAAAAAATAATAAGTTATAAATTTGTTAAATTGAATTGCATATTAAAGGAAGGAACACTTTTGTAGATACCCCTTTATTACACTTTTTGGTTCTTCTTTTCAATTACAATTATAAATACTTGTATTATACATGTTTAAACTCAAGAAATGATAGGCAAACCAAAAGCTAAAAAGTTTCTTCTGTATTTTTGATTAAGAAAAAAATAATAAGTTCTAAATATGTTAAATTGAATTGCATATAAATAAAGGCAAACTTTTATCAATGCCTCTATATTAAACATTTTATTTCTTCTTTCCAATTACAATTAAAGGTATAATAACTTTATTATAAATGTTTAAACCCACGAAATGATTACAGAATTTATCCTTTTGGATATTTGGAAATGCACAAACGAATAATTAGCTTTTAAGACTTAAAATCTCAAGAATGCCCGACTTTAATACACTGTCTTAAAAATATAAAACTAGGCTACATGATTAATTGTTTACATGGATAAAATTTATAATAAGCTAAAAAATTATTTGTTCCCTTGATCATATACTAAAAGAATATTCAAATAGCTCATGAATCTCTTATTAAGAATTACAACTTTGCCACATCAATTATAATTTAATAAAATTTTCTTAATCTTTAGCAAACATCTACCGGCTACTACTAGATCAAGTTCTGGCATGATGTGGTATATTTAGTAGTAAAACAAACACTACATGAAACCGACTTATTGCTAAAAATAATGGCCTACACTAACAAATACTATTATAAACTTCTTATATATATATATATATATCAGGAAACGACCGGGACACTTTTTTTGGCCTGGACCCGGACCGGGACTTAAATTTTTCAAGCGGGCCGGGACTTCAGTATACTTTCGTTCCTTCGTCATTCTGAAAGTGACGACGTTTTTTGTAGAAAATAATTTCCAAAGAAAAGTGACGACATTTTTTTTTAGAAAAGAATTTACAAAAAAGTGACATTTTTTTAGAAAAAAAAATCCTAGAAAAAAAATTCTGGAAAAAATCAGAACGTTAAAAAAAAAGAATTTCCTAAAAAAGTCTCATGGCCGGGAGACTAAAAAGTAGCCGGTACCAGAGCCGAGCCGGGTACCTGGTCGTTTCCTGATATATATATATATATACGAACTCCTCATTTAGGCCACATATTAATTGATTATTATACATGAACTATTTATTTTAAAAGAGACATAAGCCAATATCCAGCAACAGATTGCACATAAAAAACATATTAACATTTTTAAATACTATGAATGGCTTTTTAAATTATGCCCTTTTATACCTACGTAATCAGTGGGTAAGGTGTGCGTGAGAGAGAATTGGATTATATATATTTTATAGAGCCATTATGATCATAGTTTGTGAAAGGAATATATTTTTTCTGCATTGTTTAAAATGACTAAGTTTATTTTTATTATTATTTATACGATGCCCTTTTTTTGTTATTGTTTACGATGCGAGCAAAAAGAAGAAAAAGGGGGAATGAAGGAATTGAAGCTTCATTTCCCAGGGCTTAAAGAATCTATTAGAGAGTGAGAGAGAGATGGATTCAAGTCTCCCCCCTGTCAGGGGGCAAGGATGACTGAGGCTCGTCGGGGATTACACCATATATACAATATGGCTCCTGACTGAACAAAGGAGGCGGAGAAAGGATCTACTATTTTTTTAGATTAATTTTCCGTCAAGCATTGAAAAGGCAATGTTTATCACTCCCCCTCTCTTCGCTTTTAACTGCATTTTTTATAGTGCAAAGGCTTTTGATGGTGAGGCTGCCTTATCAAGACAGCAACAAAAGGATAATAATAATAAGAGTAGTATCATTTCATACTTTTAGAATGATGCTGTGGGAACTGGTAACGCCCAGGGGTTGACAAATGATGGTGCAAAAATCGAGGTTGCGTCCGTAAATATGACGTCCTAAGGCTGGTCAATAAGTTCGTTACTTTTTAAATGAAACAAAGGTTTTTTTTGATAAAAGTTATTATATTTATCCTTTTATATATGATAATATTTTGATAAAAAGTTATTTTTAGTCTCCTTTGAACTTTATATGCTTTGTTCAACGTTTTTCTAAAAAAATTTTATTCTTTCCAAAAAATAAGATTTCTTGAGGTCTCAAGATTGCGTTTATGGTCGATTGTGAGGAAACACGGCACCCATCTTACCGATAGCTTTTTCATAACCATGTGATCTTTCAAAATCGAAGCCTATGGTTTCAACAATCTCCGATCGGCCAACACCATATCGTGATCTTTTTAAAAATTGTTTTGGGTGTAGCGACTTCTATTGGGCGTCTAGAACGTTCAATATCGATCGTTCTTGTAACACCGGCAACGAAATTCTGTAAACCACTTTTTACCATTGATATTATGGTGCAGAGATCCCATAGTATTTATCAAGCTTAGCCTTTGCTTCAGTGATGGTTTTTGTCTGCAAAAAATAATGCTTGATGAGCACACGAAATTCAGACTTTTCTCCATTTTATCCAAATATACGAAGTTGTTTGTATTGACAGACTGTCAAACACAAACTAATAGCTGACTAAGAGATTTAGTATAATAATAATATAAAAATGTTAAATTATAAAAAGTGTATACCCATTTATTGTATTTGTACTTGCTTTAATTGATTTGAACGCTCAATAGCTTGAAAGACTAATAAAAAGAACTATAAATACTACATATCTACAAAATAGTACATAGCTAATAATTTGTCAATACTAAAAAGTTGTATACAGCATTATCATAAAAATAACTTTATATTATTTGTTAATAATTATTTTATTTTTGACACTATTATAACTACATAAACATAAATAACTTTTTTCTTTGTAATTTATTAGACATGCTTGATCAACAACAAAGAAAGGCATATCACCAAAATCATATTATATATAACGTTTATAAAATATACAAATATATCTTCATATTCTACCCATTTTAAACTGTATACCAAGAGAGACATTATAAATAATACGCACGACTGTCTCTAACTAATTTTTTAATATACGAAAACATATTTTTATTTGCCATACATGTGTTTTACATATCCCCATACATTTAGGTAGGTATATGCTGGTAGTGTCCTGAATTAATATCCTATTCATTACATTCAAACAAGAACCCCCCCCCCCTCCCTCTCTCTAGCCAAATTAATTTTGTCTCATATCAGACTTAAATAATTAGTGAATATAAGAGGCATCAGGGCCAAAATATGATCCTTACGGACGCGTGACGTGATGCAAAATAATTATGATGCTTCTCACGTACAAAGAAAGCACATGCCTGATCCTCACCCCCTCACCCCCAAATGTCAACATCAAATCCTTAACACAAGAAAAAAACAGCATCAGTTCATTTGATCACGTATCAAAGCAAAAAAATATGTAATTAAAAAATATTTCGTTATTTAATTTGTTAATTTAATGTATTTTTCTTATTTTACACCTATTTGTTGTGACATATATTAAATAAAGCTTTTGCGATTGAAAAAAGGCATTATACTTGAAAGGGAATGACATGAAATAAACTTTTGTAGAGATAATTTAATTGTTTTTATAATTGTAGGCGCATTGTTTTAAATGAACAAACGAAAGGTTACAATAATTGAATGTAAATATAATAATATACAACAGACTATATAATTGAAATACGAAGAAGGATTTTTCTTTTCAAAATAGCTGTGTAATTTATTTGCTTGAATTTATAAAAAAGGAAGTCCACAAATCCGTATTAACAGAGGGGATATCCCATTATCTGATGGTGTTCTTACTTTAGCTTGTATATATATATATATATATATATATAATGTATGTCTATTGCAATAAGTAATATCCTTTAATTAACTTATACTAATAAAACACTGAAAGGTTGAAGATTATATTAAAATGTGTAAACAAAAAAATAATCTAAATAATCTGTGAAAATACAATTTTCGAAAAAATTAGATATAGAACATAAAATATGACCTCCAGGACATTCAACACTTCCATTATCATATACCATTCCTGTCATTTAAATAATATTTTATGTATGAACCCAAGCTCGTAGTCACCTACCCGTACTGTAAAGACGAAGAAATAGGTCAATACCCAGCTCTTCAATTGGACTGGATATCATCATTATTTAAATTCAGAGAGGTTTACTATTATTATAATGTATATATACTTTGCCTGGCTTGCCCTCTTTGTGTTGAGGATATAAAAGAATTCAATTTTTATTTTATGAAGACAGGGGAAAAAACGTTAGGGACTAGTAATTACGGTGAAGGATCAGAGGATCGCTAAAGAGAGTAAGGGGGGGTCCTCCCTCCTTCAATATTCCATTGCAATAATCATTCAAGAAAGAAAAGTAAAAAAAATAATAAAATCCTTTTCTTGGAGGAGAAATCAACTTTTTTACCAAAATAAAATTAAAATAATTTTTAATGACCCCCGACCTAGTTTTACCGTGGAAGGGGGGCTTTGTTGAAATTCTATCTATCTATCTATATATAATAATACACTGTGGGTTTTTTATATATATATATATATAGGTACATTGTAGGTGCTGACCATCTGCAGTGGTTTGAATATGCAGGCTTGAGGAAGCAGGTTAAACTGGACTCAATCAACCCATCATTACGCGGCTTAAAGAGGTAAAAGACATAGGGGATCTCAAAAATAAGGAAGCACCCCCCTTATACTAAGTGAAATACTCACTTGTCCCTACAAAAGGGATATTAGAATGATTATAGCAATACTTATATATGCTGCTTGGAGTAGAATACTAAGCTATTATGATATATATGAAGGTAGTTATGAATATCAAATATTGTTGATGAAATCAATCGCTATTATACAATATAAAAAGTATTAAATGAATAAAAAGGGAGCGTGTTAGCTGGGGGTGTTTGTTCAACTTTCAATATTTTAAGCGCAGGTTCAACTTCCGTGAGGGGAAGTACGATTTTGGACAACTTCATTGAAAAAATCCAAGATTATCATTTGAACGATATTTTTTGCCTAATTGGTTTGTCAAAATTGCAACCAACATGATATAAATAAGCATTAAAATGTATCTATCGAACCTAAGATCAACGCTATTTTCGATTACTCATTTCCATACGGATACTCGACTCGTTCTCGGACTGCCGGCCTCATCCGATCTCCTCTCCCTAAGTCGGTGGCCACATTTGTCACCAGTGCTGCAGCTATTTGGAATAGTAGTCCTAAGCTTCGCAACGCCAAAAACCATGAGGGAAGCTATGTAGTTGCCAAGTCTTTAGAAAAATGTGCCCCTATATAGCAGACGATAGTTTTTTTTAAATATTTTATTATTTTTGTTTTAAATTTAAGGGTTTTTTTTCTTCGAAGAAGCCTTTTGTTTTTAATTATATATTTATATTTTAGTATTTGTTCGATTATATAGTTTTATATATATATTTATACATTGTATAACTTTTTTTAAATTCCTGACATCCTGACTAGCCGAAGTGCTAGGATGTTTCTTGGGGAAATAAAGACGATTACACTACAATTCTATCTAACCTCATCCACAAAATTAAGTCGGACTGTTTCACTATGCCAAGGCGGTTGTACGAATGAAGTACGTATTTGAAATGTTAATGAGATTTGTTTCCATAACAGTAAAAAAGAACAAGGAATAATCACATATGATTATATGATGATGTAGTTTATCTGAGAAAATATAAAATTCGTTGTCTTTATTATATATTTGCTTCTGACTTTATTTATATATCTATCTTATTTTAAACTTGGATGATAAATAAACAGTTAGAAATAAAATAAATAAACAAATATATATTATAGTTGAAATACAATGATAAATAATATTTTGGTTATTGGAAAAAATAAATTGTCGGCATTTTATAATTTATTTTAAATAATCGATGAACAATTTAATTTTTTTCTCGAGTTGACGCTTTCATTAATATGTACGACATGTTTGTATATTTAGCTCCTAGATCAGCCCCATCAATCCGAGAACTGCCAAGGAGCATACTATTTTTAAAGAAATTAAATTTGTAAAATAGTAATAAGTATATCAAAGAAATTCTTCCAGTGTCGTCTTCCTCTCTCTTGTATCCGATGCATATTATTTCATTTATTATCCGTTTCCTCACACCATCGTAGATTAGATAAATAGAGTTCATCTTCCTCCTCGCAGAGACGTTGGAGTTTCCGACCTTCCCATTCGGTGAAGATGCCCATTGAGGTTAATGTGCCCATTATTATATGTATTTCATTGCTGTACATTTCTTTTCCAAACACCATCAAAAATATTAAAAATGGGAATTGTTTTTTTTTGGAGGACAAAGTGAAGTATCGAGCAACGTATCGAGCTTATATGTCTTTTCAAAGTTATTTATTTATATTTTATGATTCATATATATTTTCAAGTACATAAGTTTTAAAATAATTACTCTATGTTTTTTTAGGCCAGATAATCCTGGATGACTAGTTATTTTATAACAATAATTACACGAAAAGGGTTCTTAACTACTCTTAGCTTAAAGTGGAGGGTACACTTGCATCCTTTGGGCCATAAAACCCCCATTTTTTAAATATTAAAGAAACTAAATGGATGTCAACTCCCTTACAACTTAAAAACATCATTCAAACATTAAAATCAATACATACCCCTACAATCAACACAAAACTCCTATAATACAAAATATATATACATATATGTATCTATTAATACAACAAAACAACCACCCTCAGGAATTCACCCACAAAGTAGAAAATGAATTAGAGCTTCTTTTTTTGATTTCCGGGAACATGATTTATTTAGTAAGAGCACCACCCCAGTCTTTGCTTTCCTTCCCTTCAAATTCCCTTCTTCGTCTCTGACAGCTAACTAATGATATACCATCCACACACACACACAAATAAATATACAAATCAATACAACATAAAATAATGTCGAGGATTTGACAAGATTTATTTATATATTCGTTGAATATGATTTTGACAAAAAAAGCATATATGTATATGTTATTTATTTATACAGATAGTTTGCTGAAGGAATTTTATATCATCGTCCCCCCCCCCGCCCCCCATTCCCTCCTTGAGATTGGGGGAGCTTGAAATATGATGTTCTATTGAATAATAATAATAAATATGCAATCGCATTATTTTTATTCAAAAAAACGTTGTCGTCTTAGGATTTGTTTTCGTTATTGGATATCTATCTCTGGTTGTTCTCATGGAGAAGAGAAACGGCTGGGAGTTTTTTAATGGTGACCGTTAATGGAGATCGGAAGTTCCTTGTGTGTTATATAAAGTTTTTTTTTGGCTTTAAGCGTAACTCTTCTTTTCAATTGAAATAGGAAGTTTTTATACTTGAATGTGTAAGAATGGAAATGGTTTATGTTATTATACATTAAATCATTTTTTATTACCATTTCTTGTATCGTTTATATATCTATATATATATATATATATATTAAAAACTTTTAGGTACCACGCAAAACAGCCTAAAGATATTGTATAACAAAAAGTAATATACTATTTTTTATCTCAAACAACATTTGACACATGTTCTTCTTTATGTTTGTATAATTTATTAAATTGTGGATTTAAAAAGCATTGAAATGTTATTACACTAAGAGCATGTATTTATTTTATTAAGAAAATATTCATCTTATACGTTAAATTGAACGCTAATAGACGAAGTTTGTGTATCTTACAAGAATATTAGTTCAGTAACTTGAAACAATATAGTTTGAATCGTATGAGTATTCATTATGTAAAGGTTATGTTTTAGGAAAAAACGTTTTGCATGAAGTACTTTAATTAATAATTAAGTTGTTTGATTTGAATGACTCTCTCGATATGTTAAAATGGTTTAAGCATAGGTTCATATTAAGTAATAAATAATCCTTTCATTATTCAAATAGAACAATATTTATTTACACTGTTTTTTAATATATATGGAAAGAAACATGACAGATCTTTAGGTACTGGAATTAGTATAATAAAATATTCTTCTATTTATGTATTTAAGAAAGTAAGTACTAGGTTTGATATCAAGGAAATGCCAACAGGGTTTATAAGGAAGAAAACCCCGAAATATGCTATAAATGTCATCCCATTATTTATATCAATCCTGTAGCCAAATCTGTACATTCATGAGGATAATCTCCAGGAGGCATCATCCCTTTAAAAGAACACTCAAAAGAAACAATGGACAGATGAGGAATACGATTTTTGAAACTCAGAGATATTGGACACACTCAAACGTCCAAGGAATGCTAAAAGTTTTCAGCACATATCATGGCTACATCAATTTTACTTTTTAACAACTATATATATATAATATATATATATATATAGAGAGATAGCGAGAGAGAGGATAAATTGTTTTTTCTTCATCTTTCTTTTTTGAAACTTTAACAGATAATATTAACTTAGTTCAAAACAAAAGTTATTTATAGCCAATTTGATGAGTTAAAACTGCATCCTCAAAGATTTAGTGTGTGAGATATATAGATATAAATATATTAAGTATCTGCAGACAGATTTATACTGTATAAAACCATGCGAATCAAAACATTTAAAAGTATTTGAAAAATATAATTTCAACTAATGTTTTTATAATGTAGTCCTATCCTACTTTGAAGGATACTTGTATTACTTTTGTTACGAATTTAGTATATACTTTCAAAACGCAAGGAACCTTAAAAGATAATGGTTAATGGTTATAATTAACCAGAAATGAGCTGTTCCATTTTGCCATGTACTAAAACTTATTTTAAAGCATATTTTGTATTCAATATGTATATTTTTATGATTTTAGCAACAAAAAGTTCATATCCATCTTAAAGGTGAGGATTAGATCGTTTGCGAATAAACCATTCAAATGTTTTAACAAATAAAATAATTGGAGGGACATATATAATAAAAAGAGTAAATCAACAATTCAACAATATGAAAACATAACTTACTCTTCTATGTACATTTTGATAAAAAAAATCAATATATGATGAAATAACCCCAAATGCTTATATTTTATCTTAAAAATAGTCTTATCAAACTACCTAGGATTTGTTTACAAGGTCCATAAACAATTAGGTCAATGGCTACTTATTTTATCCTTGGTGTACATATATATTTTACCTGAAGAATAATAAAAATGCCATGACATTCATAAAAAACATGAGAACGCCTATTTTTAGGTTCGAAATCGCATTTTTCTATTATGAATGACAAGCATTTGACCTGAATACCCTCAAGACACACAACAAACAAACAACAACAAAAATAAGGTTCAAGGTCAATGTTGAAAGTCCCTTGCATCTCAAGTATACAATCAAGCTTACATTTACCTTTAGGGGCTTGCTTACTTTTTGTCGATATATTTATCTGTACGAAAAAGGTAGTACCTATGCTTTATATTCTTGTTATTATTTTCTCTCTCTCTGCATAAGTATACACTCTGACTGGGTGGCTGTCAAGAATGAAGGGAGGGAATGCAAAAAAACAACAAGTAGAGGAGGGTTCCGAGTCAAACATTAAAAAATCAAATTCTTGTAATCAAGCAACAAGCCTTAGCTTTTCTCTTCTCCTATACCTGCTGCTTTGACCAGCTTTTTAACCCTTTTATGTTTGTTGTTTGCTCGTTTCATGGCTTTTTTGTGTGTGTTGTCGTTGTTGATGACATTTTACGAGGGTAGAGCAAAGAGATATAAAGACAAGGAGAGCTTATTGGATTCTTCAGAGAAACACATCACTTTGCCCATATAAACAAATATTTCCATCCCTATGATCAGCTTACGATGATGAAGTACAAACACTTTGTTTGTACAAATACAAAAGCTCATTTTGCATCTTAAAGAAGCACTCAGAGATGCCAAAATTTAATCACTTTGTATTGGGCAATGGTGACAGTTGAACGATGATGTTTCTTTACTATTGAATGGAATAAGATCTCTATATCTCTATGCAAGTGCATACCATAGAGATATAAAGGCATAGAGGGCTTATTGGATTCTTCAGAGGAATACGTTTTTGTGCTCATATAAACAAATATTTATATATCTATGATCATCTTGCGATGACGTAGTACAAATTATTTTGATTATATTGGGCACAGAATACAGCTGAACGATTATGTTTTCTCTGCTTTGAAGTGAATAAGCTCTCTATATATCTTTATATCTCTATGGGATAGAGACTTTCAAATGTATAAGCTGTGGGCATCCAATCTCATGGGATCACAATAAGGTAGTTCTTGCTATATAAACAAATATTTTTCTCAGTTGATAACTCCCTTTTATTATATTTCTAAAGTTAGAGTATTGATCAATATATTGGGGATGAATAAACGTTATTTATTTACCTGTGTATGAGGCGTTACTTCATTTACTTCATTCGCAATGTCATGGATTTGTCAAGACCCATGATATTTTTGTTTTAAAAATGATATCCTCTCTTTAAATTGATGTTCACTCATCATCAATGCCGAGAGTGAAGTGATTGATTACTTTTTTAATTTATTTTTTTTTTTTTTTCTTTTTTTTTTGTCCTTAAACAATCATGTTTGCATAAAAAGTCTGTTATTCTCACCAATCACATTATAGGAAGATATATTTCACCATAACTTCGTATGTGACGTAGTTAATTGCTTTACGTCATCTGAGGTCAATGATGTCTTTTTTTTCATATAAATGACTGACTCTGGCCCATCTTGGATTATCTCCTGAACAGTGGTCCGGCAAGTCGTTCGGATGAGTGCATATTAATTTTATTCCCTTCATTTTATATTTAGTTGTATACAGATAATCTAAGAGAAACGTAATCAATAATCAGCACTCCATTTGACACCATGTTAATAAATTGAAAAATACATTTTGAGATCCTAAGTTGTGTTTAATGTTCTGGGTATTGATTTCAAAGGAGTTATTATGAGTGAATATGCTTTCATTGTTTCGTGGTTTCTTAGTATTTATTGCCTTGTTTTATGTGTGTTTTTTGGGCGGAGGGACAGAGACGTAAGAATTCTAGCATAAAATATATGGAACGAAGCATAACATGAAACATATATTGATATAAAAT
>CP045900.1:3487131-3503527 GCA_013387185.1 Caligus rogercresseyi | reverse complement strand
ATATATAAAATAATAAATACTAATATAATACCTATATATATATATATATATATCTATATAATATATATGTACCCTATATATAAACACATCTTTATTCATTCATAACGACTAACTAAATATATAGTCGTTGAAAAAATAATTAACCAGATTGATTCTCTCCTATAAGATTAAAAAGCTTCATTATTGATGCAATTGAACCGAACCAGTTAGGCATAGTTCCCTTCTTAAGTAAGTTCTTTATATAGCTAGTATATGTGAAAATAACAAATATAGTATATACATTAAAATCATATATGAAATATATTAAGCTAAAATACTAATACACACTGATTTGACTGTGCTAATAGTACGATTTTTCATACATTATTTATATGTATAATCTTTTTTACGTACTATATTTTCAGAACTGAGAAAAAATAAGAAAATGTATGTAAACATATCTTAAATAATTTATTAAAAATAAATTTTTTATAGTGTGTTGCATGTGTGGTTTTTTGAAGATTAATATATGTTTTGCAAGACACGCATCAGTCAGAGGTAATTTATAATTATTGAAGCTTCACATGATTCAGTTATTTATATATATAAGTCATATTGGGCTATATATTATAAAAAATAATCTCCATAATACCTATAAAAATAAAACCAAGTATGGTAACGGTATTTTTCCGAGTATATTTGCCATAAAATCTCCAAAGAATGTCAAGGCTTTTGAACATGTTGACATACGTAAAAATTGCTAAGACTTAAGTCCACTAGCCTAAGAAATCACGGCCTTTTGGTATGACTCCAAATATATCAGGATAATAAGAAGTTCTTCTATTTATTATGATATCAAATTATTTTCGAAACCTATTCAAGTCATATTTAACACGAGTTTTAGCATAAATACCTAATTATGGATTTTAGCAACGATATACTAAAATTAATCATTTTTATAGCCAAAATATGTCCTTTAACTTAAAACAATCAATCAAGTATCTAAGAACCAAAACTCGTCCTCTCAAATAAAATAATTTATGTAATACAAATCTTTATATTTTAAAGTACATCTTGGACCACACAATCTCTCGTCACATAAAAAGAAGGAAAAAAAAACATAGTTTTACGAGGTTCATAAAATATATTATATCCAAGTTTATACCATTAAACTATACATATATATATATCTGGTTGAGAGTATTTTAAATATCAGTAACTATATAATATATATATATACACACATTAATAGTTTGCAAAAAAACGCTTTTTGCAGTCCATCATGCATCCATTAAAATGCAGTTATAAACACTCCTTCTTCTAAGACAATCTAGAGTGACCCTCTCTTATGTAGAGTGCAACATTCCCTACTTTTTAATATTAAAAAAATGCTGAAGTAAATTAAAAATTCGCCAAAGCAACGTATATTACACACAAAATAATGTATAAAAATTCGGGCGAGTGATGATGGAATTAATAATAAATGCCCGTGCACCCGTAACTTTTTTCCCTTCTTCTTTCCTTCTTTTGCTAGTATAATTTTGTTGTTATTTTTTATTATATTATATGTATATATCGTCGTAGTTGTGTGTTATTATTTGTTGTATATTTTTCTTCTTTTTTTTCTTCTTGTGTGTGTGGAAGACGAGTAAAAAAGGAAAAAAAAATTCGCGTGTACGCGTTTGAGTGCACGCACCTTTAGAACGCGCTCGCCTAGGTCCGCGAAAATCCATGAAGGAAAGATTCAGTCGTGATCGGGGCTCTGAACAGAGCTTCGTGCGTGAATCTTTCAAGGCTCTCTGTACTATTCTACATATATATATATAAATAAATATTCATCGTTTGACGAAGGATTATTTTATATATATTTTACAAACAAATAATAATTGGAATACACATCTTTAGGGAATCGTCTTTATATAGAGGTAAGAATATCTTTTTTTTGTTTGCTTAATTTGTTACTAGGTGTAAGTAAACTCATGCTTCATTGTTTATATATATATTTTTTGCTTATCTTTTATTATATTCATTACACACATGATTCTTCATTAGTCATTTTTGACGGGTAAAAAAAAGCTTCAGATTTCAAACACATTAATTACAATTACAACAATTCTTATGCATATTACCTTCTCCTTGCATTTTTTCTCTCTTGTCTCTACAAAACCAGTTTATATATTTGCAATGTTTTATTGCTTTATTGCCGTAACTAAATATCTATTCAACTATAGTATATATATATATATACACTTGATATGGTTTTTAATTAAATAGTTAGTTCATTTTTTCGAGTTTCTCACCGATACCTTTTCTTCAGAATTGCTTATATATCCTTATACAAATATATATAATAATAATATGTTAAAGGAAGCATTTGACAAGAATTTAATGGAATTATTTCTCTCTTTCCCGGATTTTTTGAATAGCTTTCCGATATAAAATGCTTCAGTATATATACAATTGACAATAATTTAATTAAATAATAATCTTTATTTATATTTCTTGGATTAAAGCTTTTCAATATATTATAATTGCTCCATACCGTACACTATATTACATATATACTATAAAACCACCCTGCAAAACCAATCAATTGACAGATAAATATTTATTCCTCCATGATTTTCATCCTTACAGTGTATTTCAAAATAGCTTTAAATATCACATTTTTAAATCTATATTTACAACACTTTAATAAATTAGTCATTTTCTCGCATATTTAATTTTACGGTATATATATTTCGGAATAGCTTAATTGATATATATATATATAAACAAATTTATTATATATGAACGCATACACCATTTATTACCCGCATATATATATATATATAAAATAAATATATTACAAATATATAAACAAAACCACCTTTTGACAAGCAAATAATTGAATATTTTTTGTCTTTTCCCCCTGGATTTTCATAGCTTCCCGGCATTTCGGAACATGTTGGACTTTCCATCAGCGACAACGTTGCTTCAGGTGTGCTTTTATTCATTATTAATAATATTATTTGTAGTTAGTTTATAAGAATATGCCTTAAAAGGGTGGGAAAAAAGGCAGAGGCAGGCAAAGAGAGGGAGGAGAATGAGAGTTAAATAAAATATGATACATAATTGGATAAGAAAAACGGAGTTTGTAAATAATAACAAATAACAACAATAACAATAATAATAAGTAAATACATGAAGAAGGCTTGAAGGAAGGGAGAAAAGAAATGCGAGCGCTGAGAACAACAATAATAATAAACAAATTGTTTACTTCTTATATGTAAGAAAGAGAAGAAGAAAAGGTGCGCAAGTCACGCAACCTCTTGTTCCATTTCTCTCCCCCCCTCTCTCTGTATGTAAGTGTATCGTATCTCTCTCTCTCTCTCTCTCCCTTCTCCCCCCTTTCCATCTTCGGGCTCCTTAATTCGCTCCTCACGTATAAAAATATATATTTTTTAATATGCCGTATATTTTTAAAAACATATTTTGATAAAAATACGCCTTTATTATAAAAGGAAGTTGTTATAGAGTGGTGTGGCTATTCTTTTTATTAAATTAATAGTCGGTACATCCTCAGCTGATACCCTTCCTGAATGGGGCGGATCTCGGAGCTCCTAACAAACATGCAAGCTATTGTATATCTTATATGATATAAGTTTATTTTTGAAGGAAGATGTTTGGATTATTTTGGCTTATATTTTATATAAACACTTTACTTGTATATAAATTGTTGGTGGTTGCAATGCTCACAAACATGGTTACTGTATATCTAATACAGTATTTTTTTTCATCAGCAAGGTCTATATTCTATTTTTAATATATACAACGCATAATTATATATAATAAATAACAGATAATAAAAAGGAAAATTGTGTTTTATAAAAACATAAATAAACATTCTAGTTTAAAATTATTTTCCTTTAAAGACCACCAATTCTTATAGAAAGTAAATAGACATACATAATTTATTTATAATAATATATATATATATATACATATATATATATATATTATTTTTATGCGGTTTGAATCTCATATCGCTCTTAGTAATTGCATATACATATTTTAGTGAATATATAGCATTGAGTCTACAAATATTTGTGAATGAATAAACACGCAATAATATGATTAACAAAGGCTTGCTCTAAACATAATCTTGCTTACTTTGCGCTTTATAGATATATTTTTTCACATTCATAATCAGGTCATTTATACTATGATTTAATGCTGTGTCAAGTACAAGACGCAAGGTGTATTTTTACTATTGAAAGATGTGAGCATAGTTGATTTTTTACTTTGACCGTTTTTTCTTATATTTAATTTTCATACAGAGGAGTGAAATAATACATTATTTACATATTTTCCTTCCGCCATCCCCTTTTCCCCGACTTTTTATAAGACATAAATTAAACTTTTCCTGATTGTTATATAAAATAAATCCATATTTTCTTGATTTTAATATATATTTATGTTCTTCTCTAAAGAATCCTATGCAAATCCGCGGGAGCGATCACTCCAACTACGGTTCCGGCATGAACGGAGCTGCGGGCGGCGTTAGCCTTCCGGCCCAGGCTCTTCAAAACCTCCAGCGTCTCCTTCAAAGCCAAATCGCGGCTGCAAATCCCCTAGGTCTCCAGCAGGCCCTTCAGCGGCAGCACCTCGAGCGCCAGCAGCAGCAAATGGATCAGGGGCGCAAGCAGCTCCAGGGCATGCTGGCCTCCCTCCAGGAACAGTATCAAATGAACCTCCTCCAGCAACAAAACAAAGGGAATCCCGCCCTGCTGGCATCCCTCCAGCGACAGCAACAACAGATCATGGCACAAATGCAAATGACGCAGCAGGCGCTTATTCTAGGCGGTGGAAATCCGGACACGCCCCCAAAGGAGGAACGCCTGGAACGAGAGAGACATCTTTCAGAGAATCTTGGCTCCATTGGGTCTGATGGATCCCTCAAGGAGAACCGTCCAGATAACAACAACGAGGAAAAAGTGGTAAGTACTCGAACAAACATTTCATATTCTTCTAATAGCATTTGAAAAAGTGCAGATCCATTGTAATGTGTCCTGTTACGATTTTCTCTGCTTTTATTTCAAAAAATATTGTTTTGATAACAATCGAAGGTCTAAATATTAGAACATATTTATGCAAGAATAGAGTTAAATTGTTATTACCTAGATATAAAACATCTTTTGAAGTGCCAATATATATACAAGCCGTATGACAAAAAAACCAAGCTCCTTGTTTTAGTATAATATTTTCTGATCGAGTTTTGGTAGCAATGCAGGTTTTAACTGTTTCTCTCTCTCTCTCTCTAGTCCGCAGTCGCCACCCAAGTCGCTCCGAGTCCCTAAGCCCCCCACTAACCACACCCCCTTCCTCCTCATTCGACACCCTCTACCACCGGGGTCACTGCCACTGGCCCGGTTGCGAAACCCCCCTCCCCGACATTCCTTCTTTCAGCCGACACCTCCACGAAAATCACAACTTGGACGACAAAGCCCTTGCACAAACACGTGTTCAACTACAAATCGTCCATCAACTCGAGCTACAACTACAAAAGGAAAAGGACAAACTTCGAGCCATGATGTTGCATCTCAACCTGGAGCAACACAACGGGGAACTCCGTGAAATCCCTCCGGTGGAACTACCCTCGACACCCATCGTCCCAAAGGACGCCAGCCGATCCTCTTCACCCGAGCTACTACTCAAAAACAGTCGATCCGCCAATATCCATCAATTCAACAATAATAACAACAATCATAACAGCCTCAGTGGTGGTGCCAGTCTTAGTGAAAGTTCGCCTCTGTCTGCTCTAACGGCTGCAGTTCGCTCGCCCCTTCTCATGGGACCAAATCCGTCCTCTGTTGGAGGGGGCCTTATTCGGCCCAAGCCACCTCCGGTAGAGAAGAACCTCTCCCTTCCACCAGGCTTTGACGAACGCCGTGGTCGAGGGGATCGAGGCAACCCCAATCTTGACCCTGCCATGGACATCCAGCAAAATCGAGAGTTCTACAAGCATAACGACGTTCGACCGCCCTATACATATGCCGCGCTCATTCGCTACGTAAGTCATTCATTGAATTCTCCCATTTAGAGCTCTATTATAATGGAATCTACTCTCCCCTTTTAGGCGGTTCAAGAGACCTCCGATCAGCAATTGACTCTCCATGAGATCTATAACTGGTTCACCACAACCTTTGCCTATTTCAGACGAAACGCTGCGAGTTGGAAGGTAAAATAATAATATATATTATTTATATAACTTATCTCTTTCTTCTTTCCTTCTAACCCATAAAAAGTTTCTTTATTATATCGTGAGTTGACATTTAAAGATCCACAGTAAAAAAAGTATTAAAAAAACTCGTTTGTGAGAACCAAAAAATGCAGCATAGCCCTGTAAAATAACTTCCGCAGCACTGCAGTTTTTTATTAGTACATGTTATTCAACGCTACGATCCTCAGAATGCACGTACCTGCACTTCTCTCAGAATGACTTAATTCAATTTGTAAAGATACATTCTATATGTGACTCTAAGAGTCATCATGGCTTCATGCTTTTAAAAGGACTGCTGCTCTGGAGAAGATTTTTTCGCGCTCAAATAATAATAATATTTTGCCCTTCCCCATGTCATTCAACCAAGTCTTAATTTAATCTTATATATGTACTATTTTGCGCTCTACTTATTATTAAGCCTGTTGGACCCTCATTGCAATGGCCGTTTTTTTCTTGTGTTTTTTAAAAGAAGCATTTTGTTGAGGTCAAATAAGTGATCACCCTTTATTCTTTGTTTTGAAGCAATTGAAGGTCCTTTTCGGTGAGATCTTTGTGTTAAAATAATAAGGCTTTGAAATAACATAATCCTTTTATATTAAGATTGTCTATAATTTTGCAATGGTTGTTTCCTATGATTTCGATTAGCTTTCGCAGTCAAATTGTGTTTAGCTCTATAAAAAGTACCATTAATTATTTCTTTATAAGATACATTCTTGTACTCAAGAAGTTTTTCCCCCTTTTTCTATTTACCCATTTTCTTCCTTTTTTTGGCGGTTCAACTCGCAATAACTAAGCCTTTGTTCCTCTTCCTTTTCAGAACGCCGTTCGCCACAACCTCTCCCTTCACAAGTGTTTCATGCGCGTGGAGAATGTAAAGGGCGCCGTATGGACCGTTGACGATGAGGAGTACCACCGACGCCGCCCCCACGTGGCTCTGCCGCCCCTGCCGCCATGAGCCCCTCTGTCTCCGGCTCTCCAACCCTCACTCCCCCCGCACCCTCACTCCTGGACTCCTCAAGTCTCTCCTCCATGCTAGCTGCTCATGGACCATCATTCTTTAATCAGGCCTTCCTGCAGCAAGCTGGACAGCGGGCTGCGGCAGCTGCGGCATTTGCCGCCGCCTCCTCCACACCCGAAGAGCCTCCCACCCATCATCATCAGTCATCATCATCCATCGATCATAATAGGTAAAGCCAAACATCCAGTCTCGCCCCCATCTGCTTTAATTATGTCCCATAAGCACCCCTCTGTCCTACCCTTCAACAAATCACAAATGGTACATAAATAAGAGACAATCTTAAAATATATCGATTCACTTGAATTGCAGTTCATTTATTTATAATAGTAAGCATTCAATTCCCCAGTGAAAGGCCCCTCAAAAGAGTCCAAAAATATTTTGCCCGTTTGCCAATTAGTCAAATCCCTATCCAGAGGAAAAATATATATAGCAAACTTAGATATCTAAATCTAGCAAACTTACAAATGCAAGTGTTAAACGAGTCTTTTTCTTCTTCTCTCTTCTATCTGAGGGAGTTTAAAGGCTGTTTTTATCATTAAAAGGATCAAATCAAAGGGGTTTAATATTCTAAATTTAAATATGTACCAAAAATTGAGGAACTCATCCTTAAATATTATTATTCCCTTCATTTGTATCGAAGCTCGTGCCTTCCACGCGCCATCAATTGAGAGAGAGAGAGAGAGAAGATGCATATTTTCAAGTGCTTCTCTCTATACCCCAACATCTAAATGTACATATAAATATATATATACTCTTCAATTTCAAGTGCAACTTGGGAGATATCAAGTTATTATTATTATTATTTTCATCTCCTACCCATTAATATTAGTAGCATGAAAAAAGGCCATTTTGTCCATACGGATTTGGATCATCCGTCCATAGTATTATTATTATTAGTTAAAATATATGGGCGCCCTTCATAATGTGTAGGCGTAATACAAAGAGACCTCAAAATGTTCATCATATATATAAGCTTATAGCATATTTATACTCATATATAAATGCATAGATAATAATCCCTTTCTGCTTAAAAAAAACAACAACATTTAAAGCAGTGCTCCCTTTTTATTCCTCTCTACCAGCAGCCATTATTTCTTTAAATAAAAATAATAATGCCCGTATATACTTACATTATTAGTATTTCCCATAAAGATATAAAGATATAGAGAGCGCATTCCCTTCAACAGCAGAGAAACATCCTCGTTCAGCTGTATTCTGTGTGTGTCCACTATAAACAAAGTAATTTGAACTACGTCATCATAAGCTGATCATAGAGATAGATTCTATCTCTATGATCAGCCTACGATGACGTAGTATAAACTACTTTGTTTATATTTGGCATTTGTGGGTAGACATAGTAGAAAAGGGAATATAAACTTTCACGCGATTAATACCATAGAGATAAAAAGATATAGAGAGCTTATTCCCTTCATATGTATTTTTGTGTCAAATATAAACAAAGTAGTTTATACTACGTCATCGTAAGCTGATAATAGAATCTATCCCTATGATCAGCTTACGATGGCGTAGTATAAATTACTTTGTTTATAGTGGACACACAGAATACAGCTGAACACCGATGTTTCTCTGCTATTGAAGGGAATCAGCTCTCTATATCTTTGTATCTCTATGGTATTTCCCCTTAAATACAGGGTTCTTTAAAGAAAAATACAGGGGGTGGAAGGTAGTTAGTTCCTTGGCTGCCATCCTTTCTTCCTTAAGGGATTTCACATCAACTAATGGGATTCCTACTTATCTACTAAATTATGAAGAAACACATTTATTTTTCTCTTTTTTTAATACCTACTTGGGATTGTTATAATCAAATATGCTATTTTTAATTGCATATCTGTTGGATTTAGTGTTCTTTTCTTCATTGGTTTAACGATTATATTGTGCTGCTTATTAGCCTTTGAGGGGTTTTCTTTTTTCTAAATACCCACTTGAAATGGTTCTTTTTTTGAGCTATAACAACTTTTGGGAAGTGAGTTCTTTTATAGAACTTTTGATTGGCTGAGGCGTAAATGCCGCTTCACGTAAGAAGGACTTTTTTACTATGTTATTTGTTCTGCCCCTACTTGGGGTATGATTATATAAATATAGCATTGTAGTTTTGTTAGGTTTCTTTGCCCTTCTAAGTATACTTGCAAATCCATTGATCAAAAGCATACTTAACAGTCCCATGGCCAACAATTTTTCCCTCCCTTTTTTCTTCTTGAAAACAATTCAAAATGGCGGCTCTATTTTAACCTCCCTTTTTCTCCCCCTTTATAGATCAACCCCGGATCTCTAGACTTTTCCTCACGCATCAAGAACGAACTCGAGGAGGAAGGCCTTCCCTCCTCCGATGACAAAGCCGAGGAAGAGGACATGGAAACCAAGGATCGAGAGAGCCTTGAAGAAGATCCCTCTTCAGCCATGGACGAAGAAGAAAACGACGATGCCCAGGATCTCTCATTGAGTAGCAGTGCAAGGGACTAAGCCATTCTCTCTCTCTCTCCGTGTGTGTTTGTGTGTGTGTCGTATTGCGTGTGTTTTTGAGCTGTGAACCTCTCCACTACTTAGGATTATATAAATATAATACAGATTGTACATTCCCTCCTATATCAAGAAGAAGAAAACGAAAAAATATTATCCCCGGTGTCAATTGATTTGAACCCTGTGAATGGTGAATGCCAACCCTGGTGAAATATATATATATGTATTCTTATACCTATACAATATCTTAACACAATATGAGATATAAAAAGCGACCTCTAGGTAACGAAAAGAAGGGTGTTTTAGCTCTTTTATACTTTGTTTTTCCTCACAACTATTCTTATTATATATATAAGTGTGTTTTTCCCTTTTTTATTAAATAAATTGTATAGTTCTCAGTTATTGAGATTAAAATCACGGAATATATTTTCAAATCCCTCCCACCCCAACACATTCAGCAACCATCCCAAATAAACCTGTTTGTTGAAACATTTTTTCGCAATCACATATTATAAATATATATATATAATTAATTATAATATTATTTGTCAACCCGCATTTGTACACTTTTAATTATATTATTATTATTATATTTTGTGACCTTTTTTATGTTTGTTGAAGAAGTAATAAAGATTCTGAACATTTATTTTTCTCTAAACCGCCTTGTAGTATAGTTATATTTACATCCTGTATTTCCGTTTTTAAATAATAGTCGAAGGTGTTGCGCGTATAAAATACAGAAGAAGACAGTCTTTAATGAATACTACGACAAAAGAAACGTCACATTAGAATAAACAAAAACAATTATGTCGCAACGGTATAATTGATTCCGATTTATACCAATTGATATAAAGTGGACCCTAAAAGACAATCGTAGCCTGTATTTAGTCCTTATCATACAAATACAGCATTATACTATTATTATATTAAAAAGCTGAACTACTCTTTGTATATCTTGAAATACAATTAGTTTAAGTCATTTTCCTTTTTAAGTAAAATGTCCGTATTTATACATTCAAAAAACTTACAAATGGTAAGCGTGTTAAACGAGTCTTTTTCTTCTTCTCTCTTCTATCTGACGGAGTTTAAAGGCTGTTTTTATAATTAAAAAGGATGTCTCTTGGTTCTAATTCTTCCGTTACTTTTGTCCATAATAATATATAAATTAATATAATGCTGCATTTACTTAGGCAAGGAAATGCCAATGTTCAAAGGAATAAAACTCTCAATAATAGCAGGGTAGTTTTTCCCCTTCTCAAACAGTCTTATAACAAAAGGTAATCCTTTCCATTTGTTTTTTTAGCTTCTAGATTGGACCCACCTCACCGGAACTTAATCCGGTATCAGCCGGTAGTGGTACTCTCTAGGAGCTATCTTTATTAATAAATATTATTTCATATTTTTAAGCATTTAAATAATTTCAAAATGAAATCATCGAGGGATAAACGTTGCTCTCCGATCTCTCCCTCAAGTACCTTCATTTTTTGTCTTAATGGCGGACAACCAAAAATCCTTTCCATTGTTTCCTATTGTTATAGATTATTGAGGTTTTTTTAATACTATCGATGGAAAGATCAAGAAAATACACGTTGTTTAGGTAAATTTTCTGAACCTTAATTGTGTATTTATTACGTATTTAATTCAATCTTTAATTCATGTAACATTAATTATATGCGTTTTAGAACTGTAAATAAAAGTGACCTAATTAAAAGGTTTAAAATATACGTATGTAATCATATAAAATAAAAAATAATAAAAATAAACTGTAGGAACAATAAAATAATATTAGAAATATACATATAAATATATCTATAAACAAGTCTATTTAATGAGAAGTTATATGATTATTTAAAAAAAAATATATATATATATATAGCTGATGAGAAACAAATAAAAATATATACTCAGAGAGTGCAAACCTCCGCCGTCACGGGGTCCTTATGAGCCTTCCGAGGCGGATTTTTCACGACTGGGGCGGCGTAGAGGGACGGGGGAGGGTTCCCCTCGACGGAAATTCCGAGAGGTAGACGCTCCCGGCACCCGATTTCACACCACAGCGACATCTATTGGCAGAGTAGGCTAACTTGAAATATTTATTAGTATTTAGCTCGTTTTGCATCTTAATTCTGCACTCAGAGATGCCAAAATTTAATCACTTGTTACTTTTGGCATTTCCAACAACTCCACAAAGTTTCATCCGTACTTTTTGAGTTATATTGCTGACAAACAAACCAACCAACAAACCAACGCCAGTGAAAACAATACCTCCTTCGGCGGAGGTAAAAATCCGCTATTTCTGTATCTTTTTTTTTGTCCATATTCACCATTTCTAATTTTTTCTATCTGGATATTTCACATAATCAAATGCCAACTATATATTACTCAAAAACAACACAAGAGATTGGACTCCCCCCTCCTTGCAAAAAAAACTCCCATTAAAATAACTATAAACTCTACTCCCAAACGGGCTCTATCAGTCCATGAATAAGCAGGTTTTGTATTCCTTTTAACTCATTTTGAGAGCCACAAAAAATAAAGAAGAAGAGAAAAGTATCTTGTATATAATAATAAGATTACCGTCCAAGAACTGCATTTGACTCCTTCTAATTGCAATAGTTTATAAGAATGCTGCAGGTACGATATGAGTGCATTTTAAATTGAGACAATATATTTGAATGTGATTGGGAAGTTGGTGCCTTTATTAATATTGTAGAATATTGAATTGAAAGGTTGATATAGAGAAAGTATCACTTTGTTTATAGTTTCATGGAGACTTTGAATGATTGATGAAGATACAGCTTTACACTACTTTATTACAGGTATTTTATTTGTTTCCTTATAACCCAGATAGCCCCCCCACCTCATCAGAAGTTAGACATATATAGCCTTAATTTTGGGTTAAATATATTAAATGTAAATAAATAGTTATAAATCTTGTAAAGATTTTAATCCATTTATTCCATATTTCTTATCTGCTCCTTCTGTTCAGAAAGTTTCTGTACTATGGCCTCATAGTTGAATATGTGCTGACTTGGATTTTCCTTTATGGTTCCTCATATATGTACAAATAAAACCCTTGGGCTCACCAAACTTTGTAGAGTTGTTGCTTCAAGCCGATATGAGGATTCACCATTGCATCAATCCCTGAGATTTGATGCCTTGATGGTTTTGTTATTTGTATGAACATATCAATGGTAAACAGTAATTAAGGCTTTAAAGGATAAAAATCACTTAGATTTCGCCATCGTGAATTGAGATTTAAGTAATGGAGAGAGTATTGAAACATCTAATCTGGTTCATATCTTTAAAAAATCCTTAATAACCCATTCTTGTTTGCACAAAAGTTGTCCTAAGTCCAAGTATATAATCGGTAGTTAAGTCTATATAAATATAAATATATATATATATATAGATCCTTTATTGATATAGAGATATTACATATAAAAAAATATATAAATAAACATTTTACTTTAAAATTACATCTCTTATCTAAAATCTAGCAGCACTAAATACAAAAATTAATTATTAAAAAACATTAAGGAAACAATATTGTAATAAAAAATACAGACTTAATAAATAATGTCGCAAATAATAAATAAATTACTAAAGATTGAATATATTATTTTGTTTGTCTTTTAGCAAATTTCCTGTACTGCCTCATAATCCGTTGCAGAAATTGGAGATGTCCAGCGGAGCAAGACGGATAAAATCGTACCTTATCACCCACATATTTCAACAGAATGGTAATATATATAAATAAATATATTAATATATATATAATACATAGGAAGCCCTTAAATCACGAATAATGGAATGTTTTTATATATACCTTTGAATTCGTTTTAGGTATGTTTTTCATAGACAATTAATTATGACGAATTCTCTAATTAATAAACTTTATCTCTACCAAGATCCTTTTCATCTTGTAAGTATACTTTTAGAGATTCTATAACGAGAAAATACTTTAATCCTTTTATAAATGATGTTGTACCCTACATTTTCCAAAATTTAAAAAAATAATTGTATTGTCTGTCTTTTGACCCATGTAACCGTTTAGGTGTGTTTATTCATCTAAATTATTTACACAACTGCATATTTGATGGCTTGATTTAATGGAAAAAAACTTCTTGATGAAACATATAAATGGCACAAAAATGATATATCAAATAATTATTTTCCTACTTCACAAATATATATGAAAAAGGTAAAACATAAAATAATAATGACTCGTGAAACGTTTAGAATAAGCTTTCGTATTTTTAGCTTTAAGTGAAGGTAATGTGGATCAGATATTATCACAATCTAACAAAAAAAAAGAGATTTTTATCACCTAATATTTTTTCCCCTCAATTTGAAGACCCGTTATGTGCTACCCATGCACTCGACCTGGATGCAGGTTCGGACATGCGTTTTATACTTGTTATTATTATTGTTTTTTATTTGAGGGTATCATAAAACAAAGTTTATTTTTTTACAAAGTCATAAAACTGCCTCCTTCAACCTGTCACCTATCTTCTTCTCCTACTCCTCCTTCTTGACACGTTAGCTTAATTCTACTAGGCATTGTGCTTGCAAGAATGGGCAAAAAGGCAATGCTGCCGAGTTGCAGTCTTGGGAACGGGAAAGAGGAGTTTTTCATAAGAGGAAAGAACTCGGTGTTTAGACGCTCAGAACAAAGGCATTTGTATATCTTTTGTAGTTAGTAGGATGGGAAATATAACCAAAGATAAGAAGAAGAAAAAAACAGGAAATAAGGTTTCTAATATGGGACTGCAATGAGTCAGCTTTTATGTGATGACGTCATTGACATTCATTAGATTGTAGACATATTATTTATGAATATAACTACAAAATATCTAATTATGATATATATGCAGTGTTGTTCCCTAACGCGCGTGCGAGTAATATATTACTTTGTGATATACTGCGCAATAACTAGAAAGAACAAACATATTAGATATTACTTCAAGTAATAACTAATATGTAATATCCTAGTTGCATATTACTTTCGTGAAAAAAATATTCGACAGGCATTTTTGATGAAAATTTATGATCTGTGAATGTATGTGACGTCACCCAATGGACATAATACTGCTTATTAATAAAATTAAAATGCACGTCAATATTGATATTTAAGACAGGGGATTCCATTAGACCCAAACACACAGAACAACCTTTTCGTTATTTATGGAGGATTTTATCATAAAGGAAATAAGTTCCTCAAAGCCCTCGTGCCCGCATGTCGATGGGGCTTTTAGGATTGAAACCCACCGCCAATCCCATTAGGAATGAGAGGAAACCTAATTTACAATATTATACATCCCAAGTCCTCGGGTCCCGCCTGCTGATATAGGCTTTTATTTAGGGTTGAAACCCACCGCCAACTCTGGGAAGGTATAAAAGGAGTCCTTACTTTCAATCGCATACACCCCAAGCCCTCGGGTCCTGCCTGCCGTTATGGGCTTTTATTTAGGGTTGAAACCCACCGCCAAACCCTATTAAGGACCCTATTTTTTATTCAAATTCAGCCCAAGTCCTCGTGTCCACTTGTCGACTTAGTCTATTTTTGAGTGTCGAAACCTACCGCCAACCTTTATTAGGAATGAGAGGGACCTTAGAGAGAGAGTCTTTTTATATATATATATCAGAAAACGACCGGGACACAATTTTTCGTAGGGACCCGGCCGGGCAGGAACTTAAATTTTTCAAGCCGGCCGGGCCAAAACCGGGCCGGGACTTCAGTATATTTCGTTCCTTCGTCATTCTGAAAGGGACGACGTGTTTTTAGAAAAAAATTCCCCTCCCCAAAAAAGTGACGAGGTTTTGTTAGAAAATAAATTCCCCCCCCCCCAAAAAAAAAAAGTGACGACATATTTTTTAGAAAACATTTTCTAAATATTTTTTTATTATTTAAAAAAAAATCTTAATGTCCCGGCCCGGTGATTTTTAGACACCGGGCCGGGACGTTCAAAAAACAGCCGGGACTGATATATATACATATACACTTTTTCAACAGCAATTTTGGATATATTAGTATCGGTTATGAAGGTATATTTATATGAACAAATCCCACAATATATGCAAATACCAGAGATGAATAGTATTATATCAATTGCATTTTTTGCCATGCTTATAGAAAAATAACTCAATTAATGAATATAGAATAATATACTTAAAGATAAGACATATAAAAATGTAAGTAATATATGGGTCTATAATATTATATCGACATAATAGTATTTTTTATTCATATAATCAATGTTCTGTAACATTAAAATAGTTTATTTTAATATTTGAACGATAACATTGTGTATTAAGCAAATATTTTTCTCCTCCCCTGTTTAGCACCATAATAATATGAAACACAATGCTGAAGCAGAGTTATAACAATGTGTGTATTTAGATTGTGCCCCTGGAAGTCATGATGAGTCTCATGCTCCTCCGAAGCAAATTGAATTAGATTCTTCATAAATGAGATCAGAATCCCTAATTAAAAAATATGATTTCTCTCTTGCTACTTTTTATTATTATACATTCATTTACCACGCACGTTTAAGCATTAGTGTATGACGACACAAAAGAGACGAGAATTTAATAATGAGGAATGAAAAAAAAGGAAAAGGGAAACCAAAACAATAAGAAATACAAAACCATGGGCT
>CP045900.1:3466752-3480085 GCA_013387185.1 Caligus rogercresseyi | reverse complement strand
ATGGTACATTTTATAATCAAATATTGGTCTCTCAACAAATACTACAAGGAAGTCCATTGGACATTCTGTCATAATCACTTAAAGCGATTTATATGTTTTGTGTCTCGGCCACACAATTTTGCAGCAATACAGCATGACTCTTTTGAGATATATGGAAAGTTTACTTCCAACAGCTATACAAAGTCTTGTCGAAGCAACAATTATTGTGGACATAATATACATATGGCTTAATGTCCAAGGGGATAGCCTTCACTTTACCATTTTAAAATGGTTAATTATTAGAACCCATATTGAACATTTCGTTCCCTCGTAGACATAGTACATATTTCATGTTTTCATGGAGTGTGAAACGTAGGTATCTTGGTAAAAATGTCACGTCATAAAAGGCTATTATAGCAATAGATTGTTGATTATTTAAGCGGGAAGATAACATTTACTAATGTTAATCTTTCCGCTTGCCGGTGTGACGTCATTAAAAATCACCGGCAAGCGAAGAGTCAGCTCTGTCGGCATTTGAGGCTACCTTGTTTTTGATATACCATGGACATTATGACAAAAAATAGTTCCTAGCTCAAGTGTATATATACTTATTACATTGCACGTAAAGTTAAGAGGAAGTGTTATGAGGAGAGACAGGAATCCTGTCATTGGCGCGTGTTTCCAAAAAGGGTTTTATTATCCGATTCTTCTCCTCCTCCTCTCTCAATCTTTTTTTACCCCTAAAAAATAATAGAAAAAATACGACAGGGGAACGCGACCATTCTTCCTATGATTATTATTATTATCTGCCCATCTGTCACATAATATACGACTCCTGCAAAGGATTCTAATTTCCTTATGAATGCCACGGACAAGAATGTCATTGTTTTTTTCTTCTTCTTCTTTTCGATACCGTTTACCAAAAAAAAAAGATTTCTTTTTATTGTTGTCTTTGCGTAACTTCTCTCTGTGAGGTTTCTTATCCCCCCCCCCCTCTCTACTTCTATTTATTGTTTACGCGTAAACAACAAGGAAAATGTATCAGGAGGAAGCATCAACAACAAGTGGGCCCAGGACATGGGCGTGTATCTGTATGAGTGTGTGTGTTTGTGAGAGTCTAGACCAGGATTAGACGCAGAAACCGCATGTAAACAATTTTCTTTATTCGTTGTTGTTGTTGTTCTTATTGTTGTTTTGTTTACCTCATGTTTTGTCTAATGAGAGTCTCTCTTGACGAGGGGAAAGACCCGTTAGACAACTTCCCCCCTCTATCCTCCCTCCCTCCCTCCCTTCATTTCTTTCTTTCCTTCTTGGAAATGATTTTTTAATACTTTTAAATGGCAAGATATCTTAAATGAATGAAAGAATACTATCGATAAAACAAATTTATATTTTTTTTTTGTTTATATGATTCGATAGAATTGAATCCGACAGGATATAAATAAGCATTATAGCATTAAATTAGTCTATCGAACATGGAATACTCTTATCAATGAGGTAGACCAAAAATGACATTCCTTCTCGGGAGTATTCGAACCTGCACCTCCAACATTGAGAGTATAACACGCCTTAACGCACACGGCTATCGCACTCCCTTATTCTTTAGAGTATTGAGCCATCCTTAAGAGCTAAAATTAATATAGAAGTACATGATGTAGTTGTGGTATATTTTCGAGGGGATGTTTTATTTAATTCGTAATCAAGGTCCTCTTATCAATCAAAGAACCAAAACAAACAAGGATATATCTTTATTAAATGAATATACTCATAGTACCAAAAAAAGGAAGTGCAATGGTAGGTACGGTAATGCACTTGCATAATATATATATATAATTCTATTCTTTGATGTATTCATTACCAAAAAAAATTACTTCTAAACTATCACCCGAAGTCAAGGAACTAATTAATTCATGTATAATAATTTAACCAATGAGTAGCAATTTTCAAGAGTCACATTTTTCTTTCAATCTTATAGTTTTTACACTATTGAGAATCCAAGATTCTATTCTTATGAACATGGAATGATCAATCTTCTAAACATGTAACATTTTTTTGTTCGTAAGGAAATCATCCTTGACGAAATTTAAAGGTTTTGTCTGTAACTTACAAGCCATGCAAAATATTATGTGAGAAAACTCATAGATATGCTTTGAGTAACAATTTTTAACGACATTGATCTTTATTTTAGCCATTAAAAAATCAGTTCGTACGTAATTAAAACTTAAAAACAGAGAACTACTAGCTTCAACGTGAAGGAATGTTCTATACTATGGAATTCCGTTTCGGGCATATTTACAGTATATGTCAATCATAACAAATGATTTAAAGCTTAGTTCCTGAGAATGCTAACCATGACCTTCATAACTGTCCCACGCAATACCATCAATGGCATACAACAAAACAAAACCTTATTTACATTTTATATACAAAGCTTGATTCTTGCAACACAAAAAACATGTATCCAAATAGCTAAACCTAAAATGACTAATTTACACGGAATAAATGTGTTTAACTTTGAGTATATTCATTGAAAAGTGGACTGTTTTCCTTAAAATAATCTTTATTTATAATTCTTTAGCCTTATGTGTACAATTTTTTCCAATACCATCAAAGTAATCATTGCCCATTTAGGGATTTGAAAAAAGTCTTATCGAAATTTCATTGCATCCTACGACAATGTTAATAAAATGTATTATTAGGAGGTCAAACATTATACTTTATGGATATAAGTATATTCGGATAATCTAAGAAAATTTATAGTATATATATATATATATATATTCTGAAACTGAAATTAAATAAAAGTATGCTATGCCGGTAGTTATGTTAAAATGCCCAACGTTATTACAAATGTTTCTCACCAAACACATTGTATTAATTTGAACATTTGGTTATAATTTGGATGTCTTTAGAACGTTAGTTATGAACAATAAATATATTCATTAGTCGATATTCTATACACCACAGTCTAAGCGAATAAAGCAATATAAGTCAGAAAAGGTCCATTAGAGGAAAAAAGACTAACAATAACTTATGTAAATAATGACTACTGTTTAACTTAAGTAGTTTATCAACTGATTTATGAAATACATTTCCCTTAAGAAGTCAAATGTGCACATCAATAAAATAGCGTCATTTTACACTTAAAATATACATGCTTTAAGCATACCTTAATATGTCTTACAAGGAATTTTCTAGAAGATACTTAAAATATCTATATATATATATATATACATATATATTATGTAGAACCGTTGCATTTTATTGTGTATATATATATATATTTCCTCCATTTTGTTATGTTATTGCTGAAGAGGAACCATTATAAATACCATGAGCCTTGGTCGTCGTCAGCTTTATATTTCTTCTTCATCTATTCCGTCCTTACAACAATTTATATTGTTATTTTCTGCAGCCTGCATGGAATTACATGGCATAGTCACTCCTCACACACACACACACACGCATCCTGGCTATTTTTAGTAACAACATACAGCAGAAGGGAAGGCAGAACAACAGTAGAAAAGGGACTTTATACATAGAGGTAGGTCAGCCATATATATATATATAAGAAATGATGCCTGCCCGTGGTTTTTATATATATCCTTATGGTGACTGCACCATTTAAAAGTAGCCCTCATGGATGCATGTTTTTAAGGATATATCTTATTCCTTGTACGTAGGAGAAAGGAAGGAAGGAGAAGGCGGCAAATAATAATAACAAAAATAAAAATACAAGAAGCCATCTTGCGGGTTGTTCCCTAAGGGCATCCATCTCATCTCTTGTTTTCTTCTTCCTTAAATAGTAACACAGGTTTTCCTCCTTGCTAGTAGTTTTTTCTTTCATTTCTTAAAATTGCAAATAAAGCACTTTTTATAATATTTACGTGCATTGTCCGTAGGTTGCAGGTGTTTTGGACTTAATATATATGGAGCATAAGAATAGTTGTTGGTATGCCATTGATGCAATATTTGTTCATGCTTCATTCAAGCTTTTTTGAATCCTTTGATTTGGTGGCTACGATGATGTGTCTGGTGCCTGAGGATCCTGATAGTTTCCTTATTTATTATATATATATAAACCTTATATGTATATATACAATGCAAGCTATTAGGGTTTAGGTGTTTTTAAATGACATATATATAAATATTAGTTTAGGCTTTTTTTTAGTTACCTACAGTTAGTAGTCCGTCGAATAGGATCTTTTTTAAATGGAGTCAAAGGCTTTTTTAGCCTATTTAGTTGGATTGAATGGCAGTAGTGATATGAATAATATTATACCAAACAGGTTTTTTTGTGTTAAGGTAGGAGTTCTAATCCACTTCTTTGGTGCATATATGCCTATTTTGTTAAATGTGAATACATTTTAGGTAGTAAAATAATGTTAAATGAGTGAAGAGTTGGCTCTCCAGGTGTACAGTTGTGAAAGTCCCAGAAATGTCAATATCCTTAGTATTTTCATTTTATTTATTCTAAGTGACGTCAGAGTGTGAAGAACCTTATTGCTTGGGTTGTTTGGAGGGATTGAATTGAAAATATAGAGCTTTCATTTGATTTATATTATATCATTCTGGGTTCTTCAATCAAGATGAATGTACATAATAAAATACAAACACTATTATTTGTCTCAAACTGATGCAACTTGAAATAGAAAGGGTAACACTTTATATGATATTCGAACGTTGTGGCAAACATCTTATGATGTCAAAAGGCAACAGTGGTTTAAAAGTGGAAGCATATCAAGTTTCTTTAGGATGAAATATTGTACAGTAATTAAAATTGAATTTAGCCAAAATCATGTCAGGTTCCTCTTGAATTAATATATATTTTATTGAAGCAAAATGATTCTTTTTTTTTTCGCCTATACGGTTCGATAGAATTGCATCCGACTGGATATAAATAAGCATTATAGCATTAAAATTAGTCATCGAACCTAGGATCTTATCAATGAGGTAGACCAAAAATGACCATCCCCTCTCGGAGTATTCGAACCGGCGCCCCCAGCATTGAGAGGTGATTCTTTAATTTTTTATTTATAGGATACAAAACAATTATTATAAAGCATATACTATTTTAGAAAACATATTTTGGACTTTTTCCTGTGTTTTAAGATGAAGCTAAAACATATTTTTTGTGTATGCCGAGTATGAAGTACGGTTGAATGTCAAGCATATTATGATGACGTCAATAAGCAATAGAAGCTTAAAAACGGAAGCAACAAACGCTCTTCTCCACAGTTTGTTTTGAATGATATATTGTGTTTTTTTTGTATATAAAATTGAACTATTGTCACAATTGATTCTGCATTTAACTATACTTATCTTTCTCTTGCCTATCTATCCAGAATTGTCATCCCTGTATAAATAGCCTCTGTTATGATAGCATTTGTTTAGTCAGCTGGCTGGAGGCTTGAGATATTGATAAGAAATCCTCCCCCCCCCCCCCTCTTCCTCCTATACAAAAGCGTTATTATTATTATTGATTCCTTGCATTCATTGTATGCAAGTCTCCTCATAAATTATGATAATTTTCTTCCGTTTTTATGAGGGTAAACTTTTATGGCTGTCTTTTTTAAGGAAGAGAAAAGAGAGAGAGAGAGAGTTGCGTGTGACGACTACATTGTTTTCCCCTCCTCACTTGTGAAAGTACAGTTATGTGTTTGTGGATCTTCCTTAATTGATTCTTAAACGCAATAACAACAAGGATCTCCCCTCATCACAAACAAATAAAGAAAATAACTTGTTGTTACGCAGAGTGTAGTGAAAGTTGTTTGTGTGTCCTCCAGGACAGAATAACAATAATAATAATAAGAAACCACAACAGTATGTCAGATTGCTGTGTGTGCTGTTCACAGTTAGGATAAGAACGAAAGAGAAAATTTCATTGTAGAGGCTGGTGATAGGTTGAGTGATCTTGTAACAAGGAGAAAAATGAACATTTACTATAACTTGATAAATATATTTAATAAAAGTTGTAGGGTTTAACGTCATTGGATTTTTAAATTCAATGAATAGCAATTAAGTACGATGACCTCCTTTTTTCTTCTTAAAAACGGCTCAACAATCTTTATGGTATTTTTTTGGTGCATACATTTAACACAATCTATTAAAAGTTACGTCAGATGTTAATTAATATTAAAGTAACTCTTGTTTATTAGCTTATAAAGACTAGGTCAATCCTTAATTATCTCTCTGAGGAGACTCAGGTACTCCTACAGATCCTTGCTTAGTCTCCTCCAAAGAGGAGAAAGGATCGACCGAGCCATCAAAGAATTGAACGTAAATCATTCAGTCACATAAAATAAATAACATAAAAAAATTGTCAAGGATGCTCTACGCCGGATCTGACGTCATATTATGTGGATTCATCATACAATAGGATTGGATACTCCTTTCTGGAATGCAGTTGATATTAATACATGCCGAGTTGATCGGAAATATGGTATTGTTAAAAATGTGAAAACGTAAAGAAGCTGACCAAGTCTATACGATCACATCTTGATTATAAATTTAACGGTATAAATGTTTGGCAAACAGACGTTCTTTAGGGGGGTTGTTTCTAGTCTGATCCATCCTTTTATAAAGGATATCCTTAAAAGATGGCTTATTTATTCGTTTAAAAGACATGGGCCATTATTTGATTGAATTGACATGGACCATAGTATTCGCTTCATAAGCTATTTTATTTGAATACTTGCTCAAATGGGAGCAATAATATTGATTACTGATTAATTAACAACTGAAATTCAATATACAAAGACGTTTAAAACCCAGAATACAGCTTTGAAAATATTTGATTGCTGTATATATATATATATATATAGGTCAATTATCCATTTTGTAAATACTAAAGCTGGCTTTTTTGTAAGATGCCAATTTAACTATGTTAGTCACTGTACAAAAATAATATGTTGTGTTAAAATAGTTACGTACAAGTGTCATCATATCATCTGAGCCTTCAGTTGGTACTAGTGTGTATGTTTTTCAGAATGCATTCTGTCCATCCTTGGTAATCTCTTATGAGAAAAAGCGCCATGTTTGTGAGAAGAGAGAGAGAGAGAAAGGAAGAGAGAGATCCATTTCCGTTCAGAATGCTTCCCTTAAAAGAGAGAGAGAGAAAAAATTCAAGGACACATAAGCTTAGTAGGTTGTCAATATTTTTTCTGCTTGTTTTTTAAAAAGTCTAAATAACGAAGAAGTATAGAAACGCTTGCTTGCTTGCTTGCCTGCCTGCTAACTTGCTTGCTTGGAATATGTACACACTCAGGACACAAGAAACAAAACAGTGAGAACATAAAAATGTCGTTAAATGAAAACAAACTGATGGCTTATGGATATTGTTCTTCGTTTCCCTATGTGTTGACTTCTAGTATTTTGTCTAATGAATAATAATATTGGATGTTCAAACGACAAATGGGTTACGTCAAATGACTTCCACTCACATGTACAAACATTACCAATCACCGGATGCTACTCAGGGAAGAGGGGGAAAAGAAGAGTAGTAGTTTAATTGATTCAAAAATGGGCGGGAAGAATTGACAATTAATTAGAACAGCTTTATACAATAACTATACAATAAAATGAATAAAACAAAAGGGCAATTTAGTTTGAAATATCTAACATATGAAGTCTAACAAATCTTACTTTATTCCACGTATCATATAGATTTTTAAATAACTGTAGTTCAGCTAAGCACGTCTTAGGTGTCACTTCGATTTGGGGATCTTCTATAAGTGCATTTTATCAAGGGGAAGAAGTTAGTTCATTCTAGATGCATAGTAAAATAGTCAAGAGTGAATATCTAATTGTAGGTAAATAGTAAAAAATATTGTAATTTTTTGTGTACTGCAGGTGTGTGTAATCGAGTATATTTGCCATGGGGCACATTAGCTACATTTATAACTAATCTAAAATAAATAAATAAAAACAATAAAATTTGTAAAAAAAACAAAAATAAATAAAATGCCAATGCAGAATTGATTATATGGGGACGCTGCGTCCAATGACCCTAGCTGCGTCCTGGCAGTGTGAAGGGTCGTGGCCGACCTCAAGGCCTTAAACATGTTCCACACTGATATTGTGTGGCATGCAAAAGTAGCTGTCTCCCTCCAAGTGGGTACGCCACTGGAGTGGTGGACCTCATGGGCCTCCTCGGGATGGAAAAAGACGAAATCACCAACCGGTTCCTGGCACCGTCGCCCCCGTCGTTGGAGTAGAATCATTTCCAAGTCTCCAAGGGCCATTGCATTAAATTGTATACATTGTTCTGTCTATGATACCACAAATATAGGAACAAAGAGAATATTTAGTAATAACAGTTTTATACTCTTTACATTCAGACTTCAGGTTCGAATCCCGATGGCTTTGAATGGACTATAACTATTAAAATAACGTAGTTACGTTAGAATGAAATACATAATTACAGGTTAACCGTATATATGTTTTAAGGAAGATTTAAGAATAAATATTAATACAGCAGGATTATTTGTAAGAAATTGAAATTATGTGCCCGAATAAGCTTTGGCACTGGACATGAGTAACAAATTGTATGTGATCTTTTAAAGAAATATTCAATGTTATAACTCAATCTTTTTTTCTTTTTATATCTAGTTTGGTACTATATTAATCTTCATCGACATCTCCTCAATATTGTCAAATCAGTCTACTCAAACTACAATCGATTACTATCACACTATCACAAAACATGAGAAGCAAAGGATGGAATCTTCATGTATGCCAAAAAATACAAAATAAGACTTTGAATGATTTTTTTAATATTTACCATTTCGGAAAAATATAATATAAGTTACTATGGTCTCCAAACGATACTCTTACTTACTAAATTTCCAAAACGCCATAGCTTATTCATAACATTATCAGAGGCTTCTGAAACACGAATAATTTGAAAAAAAACTCTTTGTAATTTAAATGTACATTATGGTAATAGTAATAGTTCAGGCCAGCTAGTTTGACAACCACAAAGGTGAAATTTGATAACCTTTTTCTCGAGTATTTATAAGAAAATAAATAATGCTTACGAAATTGATTTTTTTAAAACCTGAAATAGATCATGCAAAGTTTTTATAAAATGAAGAAATTTCAAAAAAATATTTATGGTAACAGATGAATCCCGGTTTCGTGGGGCTTACAACCATTTAAGGAAAAGTTAAACAAACAAATCAAACTGGATAAATTGCTTCGTGCTTCAGAAATGAATTCAGAAATATTTTTCAATGGTTGTATATGGTTAACATATACAATACTTAAAAAAGCACAGGGAAGATATCAGAAAAAAGCAAGAAAACCAAAGTATTTAATGTTTAGATCTAAAACACATTTAAAACCATATATAAACGAAATGTTTTTTATACTTTATAACTAAACACATACTTCAAAACCGCAATAAGTAGTATATCAATAGGCGGCTCTCTCTCTCTCTCCATCAAACGGTTTGTAGCATAAGTAAAAATATATATACATTCCTAATGATGAGCCAACATTACAGTTTCCACAGTCAAAAAGGTTTATCTTTTTTTTTGACAAACAATCTATTAATTGATGAACCTCTGTCAAGACCTTTTTTTCGTCCATCTTCTGGGAATCCAGGCGCCTGAATAAATAAACAGAGATTTTCTTTTTTTCTTCATGGGAGAGCCAAGGCCCAAGGGAGTGCGAGAGAGAGAGAGAGAGAAAACACAAATCCATTGACAAGCAGCAATTCTTCACACCTGTGAAATCACACACAGAGAGCAAGAAACAGCATGTTCATTTCAAGGAAATACATACTACGAGGAGAGGAAAGAATGTTTCTCTGAAATGCATTTTTTGAAGAGTGAGAAAAAAACCGTTTAGTTTCTTTGACTTTTTGAAATAAATGCTTATTTTAGAAAGAAAACGAAATAATAATAACATATAAATCTGAGAAACCTGATTTCTTTTTTTCCTTCCTTTTTCAGGATAAATTAATGGCATTTTCCTATTTTTTCTTTTTCCTGGTTCAAGTTTCTCATCAACGATTTTTTTCGTTCTCTTTTCAGTGTTATTATTTTTATTTTCCTTCCTCAAATATATATATAGAGAGAGAGAGCTAGTGATGTAAGGAGTTCGTACATGGCTTATATTTCAATAAGAGGATTTCATCAATGGCCAACATCCCTACTTGATAATTTATATGTCCAGCAACAAAAAAAAAGAAATTTACTTTATTTCTTCCTTCAATATAGACCCGAATTTAATAGCCATTTGTCTGTGTTCGGCTATGGTGCTCTTTTTCTTTTCGCTGAAGTAAATAAATTATGAACAGTATTTATTTTAGAAAGAAATATGTTAAATGGAATGTTTTATTATTATTTTTGGGGGACCCTCATGGGGGATCTGGTCAATCCCTCACATATATTCATGATTTATTAAGGAAATGGAAATGAGTGGTGGTATTGGAACTGTGGAAAGGGGGTTTAAGAATCCCCGACTTGGGCGTTGAAAGAGTCACAAAGTGTTTTATTTGATTGTTTCTTCATGGTTTGAGTACAGGAAGTAAATGCAATTTTAATCCAGATTAATTACTTTAGCTCATTTTGCTTATAGTTTAAACAATATAGAACATATATTTTATTATAAGATGATTACTTATGAATGAAGCAAGAATCATTCAAAACGATCAAAATAATTCAAAAAAAATCGGGGCAGGATATATTGATATAAGAAGCATGTTCATATTGCACAGACAGCTGACTTTTTGCTTACCGGCGTGACGTCATTAAAAACTACTGACAACAGGGACAAAAAGCAAAAAAATATATTTATTTGATGACGTCAAAATAATAATAAAATCTATGAAAACACAAATATACCTTTTATTTTGTTATCTATATCAGAGGTATAAATACAAAAATTGACTCTTATTTATAAATAAACTATATAAACTTAAATAGTTCTTGTAAAATATTCGCCTTCGGTCATTCTTTCTTCAACCCATTTCCTTAGCCATTTTGCCCATTTCTATACTTGTTCTAGGTCAAGCCATGGATATATAAAGATATAAGAGCTTATTCCCTTCATGGCAGAGACACATGGTTCAGCTTCGCCTGTCGCCAATTTAAACAAAGTAATTTGTACTAAGTTTTAATAGGTTTTAATAACACAATCTTCCCCTAAAATGCGTATATATAATTCATATAATGTATTTACAATTCATTGAAATCGAGACCTAGTTTTTGTGAAGAAGAAAAAAGATTGATAGACTCTGAGATTTATTAAATATTTTATGTGTTTCAACTACGACACGGTACTTACAAACTATAATCATTCTTGAAGCTCCTTGATTGGACGTAAGAGAACTACCGCCATCTATGAGAAAACTAAAGAACTTATTTTTTTTGCAGTGTCATCTTTAATAAAAGACGGTGCAGTTAGGTAGTAAAAAAGGAGAAGGCAAGATTATCAGCTGATGTTTTCGTTGAGGAATAAAATGTTGATAATTGTAAATAATAAAATTGCTACTTATTGCATTCCTACCCGACTTTTCAATTGAATTGCGATTTCAATATTTCCTAGGGGTTAAATAGATAGTGAAATATACTTTTTTGCCGTATCTTTATGCGGTTAAGTATCTAAGATTGTCACATTAAAATAATTAAATATAATATAAGTTGCCTCCCTCAATTACTTAGACGAGTAAATGATTTTCATGTAGTTTGTTAAAAAAGTATTTCATCAAAATAAGCTAATATTTTTGTCCCAAAAATAAATTAAACCAATGTTAAGCCTTACCATGTAATTATAATTAAAGCATGCCTCGATTTACTTTTCCATCTCCATTTCTAATCAGTGGCATCTTTGTCTAATAATATAATGTAAAATAATTATAAATATGAATAAAACCTTTTTTTAAATATAAATTAAACTATAACTTTAATTTGATACTTGTATGTTTTTATGAACTCTAAAATAATAATATCAAGATTCCCAAGTATAGCACTGAGGATGGAACTGGACAGATGAACTGATCAAGTAAGTACGTCCCTATCTCCTATCCTTGCAGTGGCATTCAATATTCTTCTTCACCATATCAGAAATATTAGAAGATAAAAAACAATTTGAGAATAATTATAATTGTATTATATTTATTGAACTTTTGCATTTAATAATATAATATATTTTAAGATCTTTTTGCTGTATTTGAGATTTGCTATAGTTCTGATTTTCGTTATTATGATTTGTATTATTTTAGTATATATTATATATTATAATAAATAAATAATATAATAATTTTTTAATATATATATATAATGTGCTAAATATTAAGTCTTGAAAAGGACATTTGTTTTTATGGAAAATAATTATTTATGTCAGTTTAAACACAAATTTCCTGTTGTATAAGTGTTATATATAATACTAGAGGATATATACACTCAGAGAGTGCAAACTCCGCGTTATGGGGTCCTTATGAGCCTTCCGAGGCGGATTTTTCACGACTGGGCGGCGTAGAGGGACGGGAGAGGGTTCCCCTCGACGAAATTCCGAGAGGAAGACGCTCCCGGCACCCGATTTTACAGCACAGCGACATCTATGGCAGACTAAGCTAACTTGAAAATTTTATTAGTATTTAGCTCATTTTGCATCTTAATTTTGCACTCAGAGATGCCAAAATTAATCACTTGTTACTTTTGGCATTTCCAACAACTCCACAAAGTTTTCATCCGATCTTTAAGTACTTTTGAGTATCCTGCTGACAAACAAACCAACGCCAGTGAAAACTAGAGGCATATATACACTCAGTGAGTACCTCCGCCGATCCCCACAACATTCCCATTCAACATCTCCCTTTCACATACGCCCGATTTTCTATCTCTAATCATTCTTTCCTCTCTGTTACTCATTTGCATATTAAAAAGCACTCAGAGACGGAAGAGGAAGAAGTTTAAGCTACGTCACTGGGTAACATAGTCCTGAGCTGATATATGAATCAATAATACGTCAATGAATATTTTTTTAGCGTTTGTTCTTTCCTACTCCCTGAATAGAGACCCCACTTCATTTAGTATTTTGCTCATTTTGCATATTAAAAAAGCAATTAGAGATGCCAAAGAAGTTTAAGCTACGTTCACTGGGTAACATAGTCCTGAGCTGATATATAATAATATACGTCAATGAATATTTTTTAGCGTTTGTTCTTTCCTACTCCCTGATAGACCCCATTTCATTTAGTATTTTGCTCATTTTGCATATTAAAAAAGCACTTAGAGATGCCAAAATTTAATCACTTGTTTCTTTTGGCATTTCCAACAACTCCACAAAGTTTCATTCGAATCCGTTCCGTCTTTTTGAGTTATCCTGCTGACAAACAAATAAACAA